>ML825007.1:70483-91619 GCA_009831015.1 Picea engelmannii
AAAAATCAATGAAATAATCATGAAATACACAAATATTCACAAAGATAAGTTGGAAACTTGTTACCCAAATGAAGATTTGCTTCGGTGAAGGCTTGTGGACGAATTTGGGCAG
Source organism: Picea engelmannii (assembly GCA_009831015.1). NCBI lineage: Eukaryota > Viridiplantae > Streptophyta > Pinopsida > Pinales > Pinaceae > Picea > Picea engelmannii. The sequence continues at coordinate 70,596 of ML825007.1, forward strand.
AGTTTCCCCTTGTTGCTGGTAAGTTTCTGCAGAAACCAGCAAGCAAAAGCTTGCTGGAAATGCTGAAAAACACAACAAACGTTAGAGAAATTTTTCTTCTTTAACACAGAAGATTTTCACACAAAAATCTGCAAGAAAGATGTGATATTATGACCTATCTAAGAGTGTTAGTATGCTGAAATAAAGCTGAAATGTATGCAGAAATAAATGGACAATAAGAACAGCTAGAAGTTTGAGAGAGGGGCAAGGGTAGACTCCTCTTCGAATACTATCCCAATGATCCTCTTGAGATGACCTGCAAAACTTAGAAAATGATGTGAGTCATGGAATAAACAGTTATCTTGAATAAGTTTAGAACGAAATACTTACGAATCCTAAACTATCCAACAATAACATAAGATAACCAGAATACTCTTAGCTATCTTACCCTAGTAGAATACTCTTACCAAAGATCTACTACCAATGATCACATGAAAAACTAAATTACAATATCACCTCATGTGTAGATGAAATCCAGAATACTCAAAGATCTCCTCATAATCCTCCAAAGCTTTTCTCTATTATTCCAAAATGTGAGAGCAAACTCTCAAGAGCAAATGAGTGGGTGGCTTGGTGGCAAGAGCAAGAGAGTGGAATGAAATTTCAGCAGCATAACAGTAGCTCAAAGAATGGTGAAGAAATGAGGAGGGGAGGGGTCTCATTTATACCCAAAAAAGCAAAGTGAGGGGCTCTAGATTGAGTCCAAGTGTCAAAATGAGAGAGAGAGTGAGAATCTCTAAGAAGGGGGCACCCTCCTTAGGTTTAGGGTTTTGGATTGATTAGGTGGAGGGACGTGGGGCCCAAAGAAATGAGAGGATAGGCTAGGGGGGGCGCACTAGGGTATAGATGAGGGCCCACGTCAAGGTTTAGGCTTTTCCTAAGGTTTGAGAGAGAGTGGGGCGTAAGTTCTAGAAGGGGGGCGTGAGCTTAGAAGAAGGGCGCCACATGAGAAGAGGAGTAGAGCGTGGGGTCCACTAAATGTTGAGGTGGAAGTCTAGAAGGGGCGCACCTCACTTATGAGGGACCCACTCAAAGTATTGAGTCATAAGATTAAGGTTTGAGTGAAAGAATTGAGGTTTTGGGTAAGGGGGGGTCGTTTTTCCCCTTAGGGCAAGGGTAAAACGGGTGATAACATAAGTTAAGAGTGTAGACTAAGGTTTTTAGTGGTTAGGATGGGTTTGGGTAGGTTAGGAGGGTCTAACTTGCTCATTGCCACCTTACCACTAACTCACTAACTCAGAAATTACAATGATTTGACATTTGACTAATGTCACCTTAGCAATTAAAATTGCTGTTTTAGACTGACTCTGACTCTAAGTGGACTAAGACATAGTAAAACTCGTCCGACTGAGCTGAAACTTGGTCTATGGGTGTAGGGGGTGCTTTTCCATTTCTTTTGAGCACAAATACCCCTATCAAAAATCCCAGGACCGAGTTTTTACAATGTTTGCTCAAAAAATAATTAATTAATTAAATTATTAATAATTTAATTAATTAAAAAAAAACCTATCTAGACTCGACGAAACTCCGCGAAACTTTCTACACTATCTAGCATGGTCATTTACATCAATCCTAAACAAAGGTTACCAAAGGACGAGACCATTAAGACACCGTTCACCACTTTGGAGGAAATTATTGCATGTGTGGAGGGAAAAACTCAAGGGAAGTCAACCAGGCCCGAGAGCCCGGTTAACAACCTGAGGATAAAAAACCCTCGGTGAAAGGAACTCTCTTAATGGAAACATCCCAGGTACCTGACCTAACTATGATCCATGCAGACTTATTACATTATTAACCCACGCAGGGGTGCGGAAATTTCGTTTACAAAAATTTAGTGCTGGGGCATCAAATGCCCAAGTAGAACCAAGACTGTCTTCAACATAGATGTATACTTCATGGCACATGAGTTGACCCCTAGCTGAATAGGCGGTCAACAACAACATTGATAATGTCATGAAAAATAGATGTATATCAGAATAATCACACCTGGGTTGCATCATTCCTCTGAATGTGTTGGATCTTGAGATTCTTCTGGATCTATGGCAAGAGATCCCTTCTTCTGCAAATACTCTTTAGGGTTTAACCATTAAACATATGTAAGTACATACCTTTGATAGCATTTGCAGGTAGTGGCTCCATCTGGTAGTAGCGGTAATCATTGCCAACTCTTGAGAAAATTTCAAGGGTGATTGCAATTGGTTCTACGGCTGCAACTGCAACTGGTACTGCAACTGCAACTGGTTCTGAGACTGCAACTACAACTGCAACTTAGGGTTTTATGAGGAAACCCTAATTTTTCAAACTTTGAATTTTGAAATTATGATCCAGGGGATAGATGCGCTGAGTTGAGGCGAGTATGCTGGTGTATTCAGAATTTCGAAAATCCAACTTTTACCCCCTCAAACTTGATCTGCGGATTTTTGAACTAGTGCTTCTGGTACTCTGGTACTTCTGGTACTCTGGTTTTCTGGTGCTTTGTGAAACTAGGGTTTCACTTTCCGGGAGAACCAGCCACTGAAAAGGTGCGCTGATGATGCCAAATTGATCCTTAGGGGAGGGCGCAACATTCTAGATAGTTTTAGGGCTGAAAAGATTAACTTTTGAAAAACCCTAATTTGCAGGTACTGCAACAGTGACGTTTTTCCTCTTGCAAAATATGCTTCCTTCAGGTTGGCTCTGATACCATGTTAATGTTTTATGCCATTATTATAGTTCGTTGCATTTCAATAGATAAGAGCAACATAAGAACAAGATCACTGAGAAATACACATTCACAAGAGACACAACATTTATCCTGGGAAACCCTCTAGGGGAAGGAAACCCAGCAAAAACTTCCTTATCATAAATTGTCAATACAATGTCAAGAGATAACTCAAACCAATACAGAAAGTCCTCTCCAAAAGATGTGCCACTCTTCTCCCTCTCTCCTTTGCCGGTAACAAATCAGAACTTGTCTCTCAAACTGAGCAAGTGAGTTGTGTGATAAAATGAGGCGCTAGCCTTTCTATATATACAAAACTAGCACGTGTGAAGGGTCTTCACTGGCAAGGCCGACCTCTCACTTTGGGTGGGTAAACCCACCTTTAATTTATTTCTGGGTCTCAATAATAACTGTTGGGGACGACTTCTTATTCTGCCTATTATAATTGTCTGTTGACCAATCCACAAAAGAGGATTTGGTCCTAATACAATTACCGACATGATTAATCCACAATGGGGATTAATCCTATAAATAATATATCAATAATAATAAGAATACTCTTTGTAGTTACATTATTTCAACAGAACCTAGGCATTGTGCCTCCGAGGACACACTAAGTGAGCAAGACTTAGCTCACGTTTGCAAGTGTGTATAAGGACGACAACATCTTTGGCACCGTTGCCATGGATAAGTCATTTATCCTTGGTTAAAACGACTTAACTTTTTTTTAAGAACTAAAAATTCTTTGAACTTGCATTGGTTGCTTTTGTTTGCTTCCTTTCCAAGTGACGACTCCATTGAACAAATCTGTCAAGTATACTGCAAGGAGCAATACTTGTGAGCTACTTGAAATTCTTGGAGAAGAAGCACTCACTGGTATCCAATTCTTGTTCCAACTTAATAATCTAACTTTTGCCTTCCTTCTTGTTTTTACTTTGTCTGATGCTCCTGTTTGTTTCATAAACTTGGTCATCTGGCAACTCCACTTTAAAAATAATTTGACAAAGTATTCTTCAAGAAGGAACTCACGGCTTGTTTTCTTCATCCTTGAACTTGCAAAGGTTTTTGGATGAAGTTAGCATGTTTCCCTTCTTGTCGGATCCTTAATAATTTTGGGTCCCAGTCCTTTTCTTTAGGCCTTTGTTTAAATGTCTAGTTAGAAATGGATGTTTTTTTTGATCCTATTGATTTTTCAGGAATTATTGGTTACCCTCATGATATATTTGAAGATGTTATTGATAACATTCCTGACTTTTATGATCATGATCATGTTGGTGCTCACATCTGGGCTTTCACTAAGTGTATCGAGAAATGGTGTGATCCGCCTATTTATGAGGATGTTTTAATGCAATTATTTGTCTTTACTCTTTGTGGTGACCAGACAAATAATTGGTTTCATCACTCACCTGATAAGACATTCAAGACCATACGGGATTTGTTGCATGCCTTCTTGAATCTGTTTGGGCGTAGTCGGCATGAAATTCACAATGAATTGGTTGATAGTTTTATGGAAACATGGAGGAGGAAAAATCTTCCAAATATAAAAACGATCAGTTCAGACATAGAGGTTGATGCTCCATCAAATCCCATTGAGGAGTTTAAAGAAATAATTTAGAACGTGCAACTTTCCCTGGAAGAACAATGTGAAACCATGAATGAACAACTTACGGCCATAGAAGATCAATTGGACGTCATGGAAGATGACTTTACAAAAGCTTATATTGAATATCCGGACCCCCTTGAACTTGAGCTTGACAGAGAAAAAGATGGGGAAATTCATGGGGAAATTCTGGATGAATACATGGATGAGTCAGTCATTTACTTTGAGGAGGTAAAAGAATTTGAGTTTAAAAATATTGAGTATCTGGATAATTCAAGTCCCCACCCTCCTCCCGTGGAACCAATCTTTTTGGAGGAGAACCTTAACAACCTTGAGGAAAACAGTATAATGGTTCCCTTGACATGTTCGTTTCCAACCTCTCAGCCAAAAGAGGACTTTGTACATAACAGTGGGAAAATGGAAGGCAACTTTAGTTTATCAATGTCATATCATTATGTGTATTGGTTGGCCTTCCACCTTGGCAGTCATGGGCACCAAAATATCAGAATTTTACGTGGCTTGTCATATTCCAGTGTTTGGTTGAAGGGAAGAAGGAGCATGATTCTTGGCTGGTTCTGGCTGGAAGGGATCTTCTGTAAGTCATCCTGGACAAGGATGTTTTAGACACTTATGGCTTCATTCCATCCAGTGCATGGACGTTTGTAACGTATCTCTAACCCTCTTGTATTTCAATTTTGTATTCTTTCATTTATTATGTGATTATGTACTTAGATATATTTTTGTATCATAGTTTCATTTTTATAGATGTTGTAGAATAGTTATTTCATTATGTAAATATCGTTTATAGCATTTATTTTATTTATTTGATATATATGTATGCTTATGTTGGATATTGGTGAACACCTGTTTGTAGATGCTAGATCCTCGTATGCTCTCCATCCCATGTGAGAAGATATAACACACATCCCCGTGTGGAGCCAGATGTTGACCGCCTCTTCAACTAGGGGGTCAACTCCATGTACCATGAAGATATGCATCAATATATGCAAACATGTCGAAGACTTTTTGGTTCTACAGGGCATTTTTTTGCTCCAGCACACAGTTTTGTAAGCGGGATTGCCACACCCCTACACGGGTTTATAATGTAATAGGTCTACATGGATCATGTTAGGTCAGTTGCCTTAGGGTTTCTTCATTAGGAGAGTTCCTTTCGTTGAGTGTTTTTTATCCTCAGGAGGTTAATGTGGCCTAACCAATCAGGTTAATCTCCCTTGAGTTTTTCACTCCCACCCAATAAATCCTCCAAAGTGGTGAAAGGCGTTCTAACGAAATCATTCCTAGGTAGCTAGTGTTTAGGAATGTTGTAAATGACCATGTAAGACAACACACGAAATTTCGCGGAATTCTGTCAAGTCTAGCTAGGTTTTTTTTAAGGTTCTAAATTAATTAATTAATTAATTCTGGGTATTTAATGTAAAACTTAGGTCCCGGGATTTTTGATAGGGGTATTTGTACTCAAAAGAAATCTAACGAGACCCCCTGAACCCGTGGACCAAGTTTCAACTCAGTCGGACAAGTTTTGCTAGGTTGTTTGTCCACTTTAGGAGTTTTTCGGAAAATGAGGGTTTTAATTGCCAAACCCAGAACATGGGAAAATGTAATTTTTGTAATAATGGACCAAATCAAGTGAAATAAGTGGAAAATAGTGATGAGAGGGACCCCACCATATCTTTCCTACCCTTTTAACCCCCCATTTAATTAAAATTAATTTTTAATTTGTTTCCCACTTAAGATACGTACCCTTCCCCACGTGAGCATGTAGTAGTTTATTAATTGATTTAATAACTCATATTAATGAGTTATGGGCCCCTCCCACTCCTACGCCCTTCTTCCTAGCCTCCACATCACACTTAGAGTGTGGACTCTCACTCCTCCATACCTCACGCCCTCACGTCATCTTAGCTCACGCTTTAATTAATGTTACGTCCCCCTTTTCCCTCACATAGAGTTGGACTCTCACTTAAGAGCGTGGGTCCTCCTTTCCTTCTCTGACACAACCCTCCTTACCTGTCCACGTCCTCTTTTGAAGTGTGGACTCCACACTCCTCCCACTTTCCAAGCACATGCTTTCACCACCCTCACGCATTTCCTCATAACTTATGCTTCCCCTCTACGTGAAAGTGGAAACATCCATTTTAAAACGGAAGCTTGCCTTGAAACTTTACGTGGGCCTTCTACTCTTCCATTCACGTGCCTTTGAGGAGTGTGTTCAACACACTCGACCCTTATTCCCCCACACTCTTGGCACACGCCCTCTTGAACTCACGCATTGCCCCTTTCCAACTCACGTTTCCTCTTGGATAATTGGAAACATCTCTTGTAAAGGCATGCAACTTCTCCCTCAAGGCATGCGTGGACGTCTCCTTGCCAAATTCACCCCTCCTTTCCTTGCTTTATCACTTTTCACCTCATCCTTTTTTCATTTCCCCTCACCCTAAAAGCTTAGTTTCTCATTAGCTACTTTCCCAAATGAGTTGTCTTGTCCCTTGGATCTTTGACACTTCTTGAAGATCCAAGGGGGTCTCCTTGGTTTCTTTTGCTATTTAAAAAACCTCTCCCTCACTCTTTACTAACCTTTCATTATTGTACTGTTATGCTACCATTTTCTCACTATCTCATTCTCTTCCTCTCTCATCATTATTGTCACTTCTCTTCATTGGTGTGGCTATTGAAGAACTTGTAGCAATTAGTTGCTACAACTTCTTCCATTTGGATGATAAAGGAAATGCTTTGGAGGATACACAGATCTCAAGAGTAGTTTGGGCTCGTTATATGCATATGAGGTGAAATCGTTTTGTTTTAAAGTTTGTGTGATTATAGGTAGATTGTTAGGTAAAGTAGTTTACTTAACTAAATTTAGTGATTGTATAATTGCTAGCTTATTTGATTTGCATTTACTAATGATTGAAAGTAGTTTTAATTATTAATATATGCCATCATTATCTATCTTCATCTCACATTCTGTTTAAGCTTTGCAAGACACTTCAAGGAGAGGATATTGGGATAAGTCCAAGCACGAAATTACCCTTACTTCTCACTTACACTCCAAATTATTTATGATATTGTTCACCTTCTCTCATTTTTCATTTCGGTAGCTAACATGCTTAGATAGGTCACCTAAAATCATTTAATTTTCTGGTTCTTGTATGCACAAAATCTTTGCCTAAAAACAAAGATTTCATAACATTTTTTGAGTGTGTTGCAGCTCAAATCAGCGATCAATAACTTGTTGATTTTTGCAGGTTCTTACGAGGACAAGAGGGCATGCTGCCCAAATAACATGCACAACACACCCTCCAAACAACTCCTCTCACTGGGTAACGTTTTCTTATTCTCGATCTACTCTAAAATACTGTAAACGCAAGCCCGAAGGAGTTGTACCCAAGCGGCTTGCTTTCCTTTCAGTCTTTACTTTGCAAACTTAGCTAGATTAGTCGTGATTTCTACATGCATGCTTAACTTAAAATAATCTATAGTAGATCTCATAACACATGCTAGCTTAGAGTCCATGGTGGCTTAGATTAGATCGTTATTTTCCGTTGCATGCAAGTTTAAGTTTATCTAATCTTTATATTACACATGCGCATGCTAACATTGGTTTCATAAAGGCTCAATTAATCAACCTTTTACAATTCCGCAAGTTACTTTCAGTTTTCACACTTCACATTTGCAATATAATAACTAAGAACTCTCGTCAATTCCGGTTTGCATCCCCAAGGCCTTTTCCGGAAACTAAAATTTAACTTGCAATCCATTGTCTAAAGGCTTCAGCCTTCTTCTATTTCAATTTTTCAGTATTTTGGCAATTTCTTATTGAGCAAGCTACAAACACTCAATCATGCTTCGCACTATTTAGCTCATAGATCTAAAATTCATTAATTAGACATAATAAGACACCTTAACTCACCATCTTTGCCACTTAAAAACTGGGGTTTTGAGGAAAGCCACGGAAATTTTCTGGAGTACTCGGCCTTAGGGTTGACCTGTGAAGCTAGGGTAGGCCTCGTTGCCTCACTTCTTGAACATCCAACAACCACTTGGTAATAGGGGGAGGAGAGTTTTGGGTTGACACCTAGATAGGGCTAAAATTAATCTCACACTTAACCACTTAATTCAATTTTCAGTCTACAACACCAAGCAATACAATTACACACTTGCAAGTTCACTGATCTCACTGTCTTTCAATTTACATTCACATGCAAGTTATCATTTATGTGTTGTAGAATTATTGCTTAAGTGGTTATATCTCTTCATCTGGAGCACTTTACTCTCAAAGCTTTCATCTTTATTCTGTTCCTGTATCTGTGGTGTGATCCTTCAAGAAGTGCACATCCACCTGGAGGCATTCTCTTGATTTGGTCTTGAGTGATTCGCGTCTCTTGGCCATTGAAAAGCAGTCCAACGGAGCTCTGTATGTTGTGAGCATGCTTGGCTTCATGTGTTGATTTCTTTATCTTATGTATCTTTAATTCCTGCACATGCGAGCAAACTTGCGAGTATATTGTATATCTTGTATCTATTCTTAATCTGTATATTTGATATATTCTTTGTGCCTAGTTGTATCTATCTTGTTGTAATCTAGTAATACTTTGTAACTTGTAAACTATCTTGTAACGGACACCCCCTTAACTTAGTTGACCCCATTGCCCAATCTTAGGCACTAGTGTTAGTTGCTGATGACGCTACACCCAGGCACCTACCTCAGCAGGTCCCGCGCCTGACTTCCCGGTCTTAAGGATCGTTCTAATTTCACCTTCGAGCCGAAGTGGCTCTTTCGATTCCTTACTGGAATCTCTGTTAAAAACCCGATCCACAGGTCCTTCCTTTACCCCTGTCACGGCTTATGCACATGCCTGATCTTTCCCTGACAAAAATTTCGGGTTTCGGGGCTTTTTGATTCTCGTTGTCGAGAACCTCTGTCTTCTCGATCTCTCGATCTCTGATATGCCGATTTGTCGAAACGACTTTAACTTCAGTTAGCCCCTTGGGCTATACCTTTGGTCCACATGACCTCCCCTTATATGACCGAAGTCCCTTTCGGGGTTTCGCGACTCAAGCGCCTGACATCTTGGTCTCTCGACTCCCGAAGTGCAGATTCCCGAAATGCCGAAATGGCCTTGGCTTTCGGGATTTTCCCTCGAAAACCTAGATTGTTGCCACGCGTCCGCTCGAGATGGATGGTCCTCGTCGTTTCGCGATTTCAGGTTTTGAAACACCAAAATGCCTATGGGTTCTTTCCCTTGGAACTCCCGAAGTTCCGATTCCCGACCTCCGATATGATGAAATGACGTTAGTTGGCCCCTCAACGGAGCTTTCCACCTTGTCAAGGTTTCAGACTTCGCGGTTCCGAAATGCGTGGGTCTCCTATCTTCAGGATTCACGAAATGCCGAACCCCGATATGCTGATGGACTTTCCTATCGAGATTTTTCCCGAATTCTTGGATTTCCGCCACGCGTCCTCCTATGATAGACGGTCCTCAATCATTTCGCGATTTCGCGAAATCAAATGCCAAAATGTCTCGGCATCTTGTCCCTTTGATCCCCGAAATCCCGACATGTGAAATGCCGACAGACTCTTAGTCTCCGCCACGTGTCCCAACCGATGGACGACTCAGATTTGTTTCGGGGTTTTCAGTCTGGAGATTCCTGATCTCCTGTCCTCAGGACTTCCAATATCTCGATTTCCGAAATCCCGATGACAATTCCTGTTGGGACTTCACTCCTCTGTTCACGAAGGCTTAACTCCCTCGCAACTCCTTTCAGATCCGACGGCTGACGGGTAATTGGACCAAGATCCGACGGTCCATATCCTTTCTCCTGTGCGCTCCTCTGTTGCACTGCTTCCTGGACGTGAAATCTTCTCAACGGTCCAGATCTCTCTGCCTGGATCCAATGGCAGTTGTTGCTCCTCTCGAGCTTCCGCACGTTCTTCCCAGACTTGGAAGAATTCCAATTTCTCAAAGGCCTCAACCTTTGCCTTCTTTATTCTTTGCAAACTCTTCGACTTGAGTCCTCCCGTGCGTATATGAAAATGTTGTCCCTCCTGAGCTTTGGGAACTCTGAACTCTTCAAAGAGTTTTGTGGCTTCTGCACTCCTTGCAGTTACGCTCTGTGCGCTGAAAGCACTACTCCTGAGCTTCACGCCCGAATCCTTGAAGGATTCTTCAACTCATGTGCCCCTACAGGGTCTCTGTGCACATAAAGTGCTATCCGTCCTGAGCTTCTCTTCTTGCCCAGACTTCTAAGGAAACAATTCCTTCTCCTTTCTCCTCCTTCTGGAGAATGTGATGCCCTCTTGGCTATTCTTTTGCTCAAGCAACCTCTTGCTGAGTCTGCAGGGTGTTCAACAACCCTGTGAAGGTCCCTTTCCTTGGACTCTTCTTCAAATTCAGAACTCAAAGAGTTCTTTTCTCCTGTGCCTATCTGCACACCTACTCAATGCCCACCTGGCAGAGTATCTTCTTATAGAACGTCCAACAGTTTTGTCCTCTTCCGTGCACCCTTTGTACCTGCTCAATGCCCTCCTGGCAGAGCTCTCAGAATCCTTAGTGATTCTGGTTCTCCTTTCTGAACTCACAGTAGAGTTCTTCTCAATGCATCACTATGCATGTGCTCAATGCCCACTTGGCAGAGCTTCATAGAACTCAAAGAGAGTTTCTGTCTGCAACAGTGTTCTTCTCCACAGCCTTGCCTCTTGAGGTATTCAGTAACCTCACTGGTCTTTCTTCCCAGTTGTTGATTTCAACTTTTGTGCCCACCTGGCACGCCTCTGTCTAACTTCGCAGAGTTCAGAAATGCACCCTCTGTGCACGGCTATCAGAACCCGCAGCGTTCTGTCACACCCTCCTGGTGTGAAGCCTCAAAGACCTATCAAGCTGGAAGCCAAAACAACTCCTACAAATGCATAAACATAACATACATTCACATCACATAAAGAACACTCACAGACATTCATTCAACACATGAAAGATACAGGAAAAACTGTTGTTTATATTAAAATGGCAAATGCCTGTTTACAATGGTGTTCCTGAGCACGACCTGTAACAAGGTCTCGGCTCCTTCTCTTCTGCTCTCTACTTGCAGACTCTAACCCTTACCAACTCACTCTCTCGCTACTCCTAATGAGATCGAAATTGATCTTTTACATGAGGGGGCTCTTCGAGCTCTTCCCTCCAATCTACCTACCCTATTCAATTACATTGAATGGGCTGTCTAGTCCACAAATCGGATCTAGATCTCAGCCTTACAAGCATTAAGGCCTACCTACTCTAATGCATGCACAAAGGCACGGCTCCATGGCTCAACAGCCTACAACATTAATTACATTCAAATTCAAAATTGAAGAAGAGGGCTGCACCTCTCTTCAGCCTTGAATGCGCATGCTGACGTGGCTGGCTGGCTAACGTGGAGAGATGCTCCTGCATCATACTCCTCAGCTGCAAAATTTATGAGCTCCTACTCGTGAGCTTCCCATCTCAGCTGTTGAAATCCTCCTGGATCCCAAACAAATTTTTGGAGCTATTCACCTGCTCCATCTCCCTGCTGCTGCTGCTTCTGCTTCTGCACTGCTGCTGTTGCTTCTTTCCTTCTTCTCAGCCTCTCCTTGTTGACAATTTCTGTTGACCTGATCATCAACTCCCTGATTATGTCGATCACTTAGTCCAGCTGCTCCCGTGGCTGGCTTTGTTTATGCAGTCTCCCCAGCTGCAAAATTTTTCTGCAAATGGGCAAATCACTGTGATCTCCCATGCCTTTTTCATTTGCTACCAACTTCACTTGTTGGATGTGCACGCTTTGCACCTTCACCCTTCTCTCCAGGGCTTCAATTTGTTCATACAGATCAGCCAAACTAATGCTGTCTGCTTCTTCTTCTTCTTCTTCTGCAAACTCCCAGGTTGCAGTCTTTTCAGTCTCCTGGCTGAAAATATTGAGCCACTCCTCAGAATGCTCATTTTGTTCTTCTGCTTGGGCAGTCTCAAACACCTGCTCCAATTCTTCTTTCCTGACAGTCTTAGCTGGCTGTCCTTCTTCTGTTGTTGTTGCCTTATCAACCGCAACATAGATTTCTTCCTCCTCTTGGGCAAATGGTAGGAATATTTCGATTCCCCCAATCATCAGAAGATTTCTCAGATCTTCCTCCTTTGTCAGCTGCATCTGCTGATCCAAACTCACCTCTGAGTTTATGAGACCCTCAGATAGTCTCATCCGCTTATCCCTGCTCACCTAGAAAATTGGGATTTCCCTGCTGCTTCCCTGGCAGACTATGAGATCAATTGATCCCATCTTCATCAGCACCCCTTGCTGAATTGAACTCACCTCTGAGTCCATGAGACCTTTAGACAGTCTCGTATTCTTATCTCTGCCCTCCTGGAAATTTGAGATGCTTCCACTGCCCTCCTGGCAGTCTCCGAGATCCCGCAGCGGCCTCATTTCATTGTCCAACTGGCAATGTGAAATTCCTTGGCTGTCCTTCTGACAGTCCGTGAGATCTTCAGCTGATCTCAACTCCTTGCCCACCTGGCAATTTGGAATTTCCTCTCTACCCTCCCGACAATTCTTGAGATCTTCAGCTGATCTCATTTCATTCTCTTCACCAAGAATTTTCCCAGTCTTTGGTTCACATATCTGAACCATCTCCTCAGGTCCGTCGAGGTTTTCAGCATGCCTCAACCATCCTCTTAACAGCCTACGCTGCCTTCTAGCCATCAACTCCTTGACTGGCCATTTTACCTTCGGCTTCCTCATGGGCCATTCATATACCCATCTCGACTTGGCTTTCTGCTGCATCCGCAATGCAAACGTTTCTATTTCTTTCCTTATATCAACAAGCTCTTCATCTATTTCTTCTTTACTCACCAACTCTTGGTTCTTCCTTCCAGCATACCTATGGGCTTCAGTAGCCATGTTGCTGTCTCTGTCTGCCCTCCTGCAAAATCTGTTGCTCACTCCTGCAAACCTGAGTGCTTCAGCCTCTTCCTACAGTCCTGCTGACTGTCTTTTCGATTGTTGCCTACCCACGAACAATCACCACAAAGTCTTCAACAACCCTGTCTTCTTTTGCCTCGCTTCACCTAAAATATACAAGTGGAGTATAGCTCTGATACGATCTGATGACGCTGCACCCAGGCACCTACCTCAGCAGGTCCCGTGCCTGACCTCCCGGTCTTAAGGATCGTTCTAATTTCACCTTTGAGCCGAAGTGGCTCTTTCGATTCCTTACTGGAATCTCTGTTAAAAACCCGATCCACAGGTCCTTCCTTTACCCCTGTCACGACTTCTGCACATCCCTGATCTCTCCCCGACAGAAATTTCGAGTTTGGTGGTTTTCTGATTCCCGTTGTCGAGAACCTCTGTCTTCTCGATCTCCCGATCTCCGATATGCCGATTTGCCGAAACGGATTTAACTTCAGTTAGCCCCCTGGGCTATACCTTTGGTCCACATGACCTCCCCTTATATGACCGCAGTCCCTTTCGGGGTTTTGCGACTCAAGCGCCCGACCTCTTGGTCTCTCGACTCTCGAAGTGTCGATTCCCAAAATGCTGAAATGGCCTTGCCTTTCGGGATTTTCCCTCGAAAACCTAGATTGTTGCCACGTGTCCCCTCGAGATGGACGGTCCTTGTCGTTTCGCGATTTCGGGTTTTAAAACACCAAAATGCCTATGTGTTCTTTCCCTCGGAACTCCCGAAGTTCCGATTCCCGACCTCCGATATGATGAAATGATGTCAGCTGGCCCCCCAACGGAGCTTTCCACCTTGTCGGGGTTTCAGACTTCGCGGTTCCAAAATGCGCGGGTCTCCTATCTTCAGGATTCACGAAATGCCGAACCCCGATATGCCGATGGACTTTCCTATCGGGATTTTTCTCGAATTCTTGGATTTCCGCCACGCGTCCTCCTATGACGGACGGTCCTCAATCATTTCGCGATTTCGCGAAATCAAATACCGAAATGTCCCAGCATCTTGTCCCTTTGATCCCCGAAATGCCGACATGCGAAATGCCGACAGACTCTTAGTCTCCGCCATGTGTCCCAACCGATGGACGGCCCAAATCTGTTTCAGGGTTTTAAGTATGGAGATTCTCGATCTCCTGTCCTCAGGACTTCCGATATCCCGATTTCCAAAATCCCGATGACAAATTCCTGTCGGGACGCGCGCATTCAAGGCTGAAGAGAGGCGCAACCCTCTTCTTCAATTTTGAATTTGAATGTAATTAATGTTGTAGGCTGTTGAGCCATGGAGCCGTGCCTTTGTGCAAGCATTAGAGTAGGTAGGCCTTAATGCTTGTAAGGCTGAGATCTAGATCCGATTTGTGGACTAGACAGCCCATTCAATGTAATTGAATAGGGTGGGTAGATTGGAGGGAAGAGCTCGAAGAGCCCCCTCATGTAAAAGATCAATTTCAATCTCATTAGGAGTAGCGAGAGAGCGAGTTGGTAAGGGTTAGAGTCTGTGAGTAGAGAGCAGAAGAGAAGGAGCCGAGACCTTGTTACAGGCCGTGCTCAGGAACCCCATTGTAAACAGGCATTTGCCATTTTAATATAAACAACAGTTTTTCCTGCATCTTTCATGTGTTGAATGAATGTCTGTGAGTGTTCTTTATGTGCTGTGAATGTATGTTATGTTTATGCATTTGCAGGAGTTGTTTTGGCTTCCAGCTTGAGAGGTCTTTGAGGCTTCACATCAGGGGGGTGTGACAGAACGCTGCGGGTTCTAATAGCCGTGCACAGAGGGTGCATTTATGAACTCTGCGGAGTTAGATAGAGGCGTGCTAGGTGGGCACAAAAGTTGAAATCAACAACTGGGAAGAAAGACCAGTGAGGTTGTTGAATACCTCAGGAGGCAAGGCTGTGGAAAAGAACACAGTTGCAGATAGAATCTCTCTTTGAGTTCTATGAAGCTCTGCCAAGTGGGCATTGAGCACATGCATAGTGATGCATTGAGAAGAACTCTACTGTGAGTTCAGACAGGAGAACCAGAATCACTAAGGATTCTGAGAGCTCTGCTAGGAGGGCATTGAGCAGGTACAAAGGGTGCACGGAAGAGGACAGAACTGTTGGACGTTCTGTAAGAAGATACTCTGCCAGGTGGGCATTGAGTAGGTGTGCAGATAGGCACAGGAGAAAAGAACTCTTTGAGTTCTGAATTTGAAGAAGAGTCCAAGGAAAGGGACCTTCACAGGGTTGCTGAACACCCTGCAGACTCAGCAAGAGGTTGCTTGAGCAGAAGAATAGCCAGGAGGGCATCACATTCTCCAGAAGGATGAGAAAGGAGAAGGAACTGTTTCCTTAAAAGTCTGGGCGAGAAGAGAAGCTCAGGACGGATAGCGCTGTATGTGCACAAAGACCCTGTAGGGGCACAGGAGTTGAAGAATCCTTCAGGGATTCAGGTGTGAAGCTCAGGAGTAGTACTTTCAGCGCACAGAGTGTAACTGCAAGGAGTGCAGAAGCCGCAGAACTCTTTGAAGAGTTCAGAGTTCCCAAAGCTCAGGAGGGACATCGTTTTCATATACGCACGGGAGGACTCAAGTCGAAGAGTTCGCAGAGAAGAAAGAAGGCAAAGGTTGAGGCCTTTGAGAAATTGGATTTCTTCCAAGTCTGGGAAGAACGTGCGGAAGCTCGGGAGGAGCAACAACTGCCATTGGATCCAGGCGGAGAGATCTGGACCGTTGAGAAGATTTCACGTCCAGGAAGCAGTGCAACAGAGGAGCGCACAGGAGAAAGGATATGGACCATCGGATCTTGGTCCAATTATCCGTCAGCCGTCGGATCTGAAAGGAGTTGCGAGGGAGTTAAGCCTTCGTGAACAGAGGAGTGAAGTCCCGACAGGAATTTGTCATTGGGATTTCGGAAATTGGGATATCAGAAGTCCCGAGGACAGGAGATCGGGAATCTCCAGACTGAAAACCCCAAAACAGATCTGAGCCGTCCATCGGTTGGGACACGTAGCAGAGACTAAGAGTCTGTCGGCATTTCGCATGTTGGGATTTCGGGGATCAAAGGGACAAGATGCCTGGACATTTCGGCATTTGATTTCACGAAATCGCGAAATGATTTAGGATCATCCATCATAGGAGGACACGTGGCAGAAATCCAAGAATTTGAGAAAAATCCCGATAGGAAAGTCCATCGGCATATCGGGGTTCGGCATTTCGTGAATCCTGAAGATAGGAGACCCACGCATTTCGGAACCGCCAAGTCCGAAACCCCGACAAGGTGGAAAGCTCCGTTGGGGGGCTAGCTGACATCATTTCATCATATTAGAGGTCGGGAATAGGAACTTTGGGAGTTCCGAGGGAAAGAACCCATAGGTATTTCGATGTTTCAAAACCCGAAATCGCGAAACGACGAGGACCGTCCATCTCGAGGGGACACGTGGCAACAATCTAGGTTTTCGGGGGAAAATCCCGAAAGGCAAGGCCATTTCGACATTTCGGGAATCGACACTTCGGGAGTCGAGAGACCAAGAGGTCGGGTGCTTGAGTCGCGAAACCCCGAAAGGGACTGCGGTCATATAAGGGGAGGTCATGTGGACCAAAGGTATAGCCTAGGGGGCTAACTGAAGTTAAAGTCGTTTTGGCAAATCGGCATATCGGAGATCGGGAGACCGAGAAGACGGAGGTTCTCGACAACGGGAATCAGAAAACCTTGAAACCCGAAATTTCTGTCGGGGAGAGATCAGGCATGTGCAGAAGCCGTTACAGGGGTAAAGGAAGGACCTGTGGATTGGGTTTTTAACAAATATTCCAGTAAGGAATCGAAAGAGCCACTTCGGCTCGAAGGTGAAATTAGAACGATCCTTAAGACCGGGAGGTCAGGCGCGGGACCTACTGAGGTAGGTGCCTGGGTGCAGCGTCATCAGTTGCCCTAGGAAAAGATCTGACTCTCATACTTAGATAGTTGCATCTTGCATTGGCTGATTGACATCTTAGGCTAGATTCCCCCTAACCTTATAACCAATTAAAACCAACTCCTAGAACATTAAAACTCTTAATCTCATCTAGTAACTAGGCTCTACCCCCCTTGGATTCCCTAGGAGTTAACCTAGACGGAAGAGGTTCAAGTCAAAGTGACAGCGTGGACATTGAACTTAGGCATTGTGCCTCCGAGGACACACTAAGTGAGCAGGACTTAGCGCACGTTTGCAAGTGTGTATAAGGACTACAACACACCCAAAGTCTCCCACTTTGTCTATAAAGTGACCGATCGCCCTTTGACTCGTTCGTCTTGTTGCATGGAAGGAGTGCGCGTGTTTAGGTCTACTCCTGAGGTGTGACAAAGACCTTTCTTCAAGCCTTGGTTGTGAACGGAATCTCGCTCCTCGCCTTCAATCTCCTCTATCCAAAGCTGGCCCTTCCTCAAATCCTTCTTCGCCTACCTCTCCCACCTCACCCAAAACTAGCAAATGGTGTTCTTATCATAAATCTCAGTTTCACTCCTTCGCTGAATGTCATGTTTTTCGTAATCAGAATCATTTTCAAAACTTATTCATTGATGCTTTCGAGGAGTCCTTGAGCATAACACCTCCCCCTGAGTTCATCACCTTGGAGAATCCTATGGTACCAGAGACCTCTCTCCTGCTCATGACCACTGATTCCTGGAATTCTTCACCAACAATTGCCAGATCAAGCAATCTTTGGCCACGCTCATCCTAGACAATGGTAGCCAAAAGAATTTGGTTGCTTAGGATTTGGTGCAATAGTTGGCACTCCTTACTACCCCTCATTCGGCACCCTACCACTTGGGTTGGGTTCAAAAGGATGGTCCCTATGTGATGTTGACCCAATGTCGTGCCATTACTTTTTCCATCGGCCCTTTCCATGATATTGTTCTTTGTGATGTCTCTCCTTTGAATTGCGCACATGTGCTTCTAGGTATTTCATATTAGGCACTCTGTCACGTTGTTTACCATGCTCGAAATCATCAATATCATCTTCATAAATATGGTTGTACTTATGTCCCCACCTCATCCTCTCTGAAATCCTCTGCCTTACTTTCCAGCGAACCCGTTGTTCGTCAAATCGGTCTCAACAAGTCCCTTTCTCTCTGTTTGGTGTGCCCTCTTAAACCAGACAACCCCTCTCATGCCCTTCTTCAAATACAGATGCTTTAATCACATCCTTTGAAGATGTCTTTGCTGCTCCCACTAGACTACCCCCCGTTCGTTCCATTGAACATTCCATTGATCTTAATCCTGGAGCCACTTTTCATAATGCCCCTTCTTATCACTTGCTCCTCGTGAGGCTACAGAAGTGGAACGCCGACGCCAACAACTTCTTAATACCAACCACATCCAATAGAGTTCTTCACCTGGTGCCTCTCCTGCCTTCATCATTCCCAAGGAGTATGTAGAATGACATTTATTCATGGAGTATTGGGCTCTTAATAAGGCCACAGTCAAGAATCATTACCCTCTACCACGCATTGATAATTTACTGGATCATTTGAAGGGTGCCCGCTTTTTTACCAAAATGGATCTTACAACGAGATATCATCAAGTTCGCACGAATGCAGTAGACACAACATGGAAGACAACTTTCAAAACCAAATTTGGGCTTTATGAATGGATGGTCATGCCATTCGGTTTAACTAACGCCCCTGCCACTTTCAAGAGGCTAATCAATGATATTTTCAGAGCAAATTTGGGCAAAATTGTGGTGATCTATTTGGATGATATCTTGGTCTCTAGCAAGACTTGGGAGGATTAGTTGCTCCATGGGCACATTGTGTTAGACCTATTGCACACTCACTAAATGCAGGTGAAACATTGTAAATCTTCTTTTGGGAAACCTTCCATTCAATATTTGGGTTTTGTTGTCTCTATTGAGGGTGTTAGCATAGATCCAACTAAAGTACAAGCTCTTGCACAATGGCTAGCGCCTCACTCAACTATGGAACTCAAGAGATTTATGGGTGGCATTAATTGTTATCAATGGTTCATTGGTAACTTCTCTCTGTTAGCACACCCTCTTCATCAACTTCCCAACCATAATTAGTTTGTGTGGTCTCCATTGGCACAACAACAATTTTCAGGCTCTCAAAAATTCCCTTTGTTATGCTCCTGTACTTCATCTACTTGATCTTCAGTCTCCCTTTGAGGTTGAGATAGACGCCTCTCAATATGCTATTAGCATGGTTCTTAAACAGGGATGACACCCTATTGCATTCCATTCAGAGACATTGTTCGATGCCAAACAAAATTATGTAACTTATGACAAATAGTTCTACAATCTGGTACAAGCTTTAAAACAATGGTGCCATTACATCCTAGGGAAAGAAACAATCCTCCACACACATCATCATCCGTTGATTTTCATCAATTCTCAAACTAATATACAGGAGCAACGTCACTTAAAGTGGGTCGTTTACATTCAATAGTTTCATTAGGTGATTACATACAAGAAGGGCAGGTCCAATCAGATGGTTGATCTCTTGAGCCACCCCCCTACATAGGTACTTAAACTCTTGGTTGTGTGTTGTGTTTCCTATGAGGCTTGGAAGCCTCTCCATGCTTATGATCCCTTCTTTGCAGAGATATGGGTTGTTGTGCGACATCCCACTGTCATCAATCAAATTCCATTTCTAGATTATACAATTAGAGATGGGTGGATATATAAACTCAATCAGTTATGTGTCCCAACTTCTAAAGATCATTGTACTTTAATTAACGAGGCTCATGTTTCGTCTTATGTTGGCCATTTTGGGTTCTCTGGAAATAGTTAAGCACTTGCAGCGATATTTCTTTTGGCCTTTCATGACTCATCAAGTGGAGCATTTCATATGTGCTTGTGCCTTGTGTAGTCAGCATAAACCTGACAATCACAAATTTGGTTTGTATCATCCCCTTCCTTTACCTTCTCGCCCTTGGGACTCTATTTCCATGGATTTCCTTAAGGGTTTACCTATGACCTTATGTAAACATGATGTTATTTGGGTTATTGTTTGTTGTTTCTCTAAGATGGCTCTTTTTATCCCTTACAATAAGACCACTATTGTTGCCCAAATCGTAGACTTGTTCTTTCATAATGTTTTGCCACACTTTGGCCTTCCTACTAGCATGATTTATGATCGTGACGCTCGCTTTCTCAACACCTTCTCAAAAACATTGTGGGATTTATTGGGTTGTCAACTCCAATATTCCACTGCTTTGCATTCCTTAATGGATGGCCAAATCGAGGTAGTTAATCGTATCTTTGTCCATGCTCTTTGCAATCAATTTGTCAAAACCAAACAGTGGGATACAACCTCCATGCTAAGTCACCTGACATATCCAAACCCCTCCTCGTGTCGCGAATCCTACGTGTCGGACACCAAACGGTAGGACACGTGTCGGATACTCGTTTAGAACGTGTCATGTTCACAGGACACATGTGTCTTGAAAATATGACACGTGTCCTTCTCAGAAAAGGACCCTGGCTCATGTTTTCTCATGCAAGTTGCAGCTGTGAGGTGTTTTAGTGTGCACCTAATGGTTATTTTGGCTTACTAATTCTATTTAAAGAGGTCCGCACCCCCTCCATTTTACCCACCCTAGTAATTAAGTAAAAGTGACATTCTCCTTTATCTTTCATTTTCATCCTTTTACTTAAATTTTTAACATTACCATTAATTGTTTCAGGATGTTTGAGAGTGGTTCCAACCTCATTGGACTTCATATGGAGAAAGT
>ML825008.1:13688-33367 GCA_009831015.1 Picea engelmannii
CACTTCATCTTAGCTGCAAGGGCTATGATGGTTCCGATCGAAGTGTATCTGGCTACAGGAGCGAATGTCTCCTCATAGTCAATGCCTTCCTTTTGAGAAAAGCCACGAGCGACAAATCTTGCTTTATACTTCTCAATACTTCCATCAGCAGGATGTTTTATTTTGAAGAGCCATTTGGAAGATACCACATCCTTCTTCTTTGGTCTGGGAACTATTTCCCATACATCATTCTTTATTATGGATTTGTATACCTCTATCATGGCATCTACCCATTCTTTCTTCTGAATGGCTTCCTCAAAGCAAGTAGGCTCCTTCTCTAGGAGATCACGCATCAAAGCCATATAACTGGAGAATGACTTAGGTCTCTTCACCTATCTCCTGGTTCCTTCGGGAACACCATACTTCTCTCCATCTTGAATAAGCTCTCTAGCCCAAGCTGGCTTTCTCTTATGGGAGATCGTCATTTGAGGAGGTTCTTGAAATTCTACTATGTCATGATCTTCTAGAATTTCCTCATCAGGGGAAGTTACGACTTCCCTCACTGGTTCTGCAGCTTTGGGAACCTTCCTCACTGATTCTGCAACTCTGGGAGCTACAGGTTCCTCTTCATATACTTCTTCAAGTTGGCATCTTCTCGATTTCTTGAGCGCTGCATCTTCATCAAAGGTCACATCCCTAAAGGAGGGCGAATTTAGAGTTTCAGTGGCTTTTTTGACTTAAACTTTTTAATTCCCCCATGTCAATTAGCTAGGGAACACCACTTTAAGTTGTTGTCTAGGCAATTGGGTGTCTTTTAAGTGGAAAATTACTTTTCCCACTTATGAAAAAATTTAGGAAACCTTTCCCACTCTGTCTCATGACTTTTTGCTCATTTTACAATTTTTGACTTTTTTAATTTAACCAATTATTTGCTGATTTTTGACTGATTTGGATTCCTCATGGATAATGACCTAGCAAAACTTGTCCAATTGAGTTGAAACTTGGTCCAAGGGTGTAGGGAGTCTCATTCCATTTCTTTTAAGCACAAACACCCTTATAAAAAATCCCAAGGATCTAGATTTTACATTTTTACATAAAAAATAATTAAAATTACCATTAAATGGGTAATTTTAAAAAATAAAAAAAAATAACCGAGACTCGACGGAATTCCGCAAGACTATAGCATGGTCATTTATAATATTCCTAGACACTAGCTACCATAGGGCTCGACCATTAGAATGCCTTTCACTACTTTGTGTTGATTTTTCAATAGACAAGGTTAAGCATGAAATTCATTCCATTTTAGCATTTAATTTAACCATAACCAATAATGTTGTAGCAACCAAGATCACAAGAAGAAACACCATGCACAAGAACACAAGAAGTATCCTGGGGAACGCTTCTCAACAAGGGAAGAAAACCCAACCAGATCCTTTGCTATATTCTTCAAGAGAAAGACCTTCAACACCAAGAAAACCTGGCACAAAAGAGGGTGCTTGTAAACTCTAGAAGACTAGCGCCCATGAGAGGTGTGTAGTTTTCTCAAGAGGGTATACTTGCTGGAATTTCCAAACTCACACAAAAGATATGATTCCTCAATGGGGAATATACCTTTACTTATATTAGACTTGTCATGTCAACAAAAGTGTCTATTGGCACAACAGGGCCGACCTCTCTATCTCATAATATAATTAATATTAACCAGATTAATTATCTTTTACATTAATTATCAGTTACATTAAGGTGTGGCCAACCTGTACCCTTTACATTACAATTAAGGTTACAGGTTGGTCTGACTCTTAAACAATATAGCAAGGGATCAAATACACCCACTAGTGCTCAGCCACTAGGGGCACATACATAGGGATGTCCATATCTCTGGCTCACTACATTACACAGAAGAACCACTCTCACTAGTCTCAGCCACTAGGATCACGTTCACTTGTGCTCGTCCACAGGCACGTCCACTCAACAAATCTTCTTTCCCACTGCATTACACAGGAGAGTCATCTGGAGTTTCATCATCAACTCTTTACTCAGAGGAGGCTAGTACATCGTCTTCATCTCTGTCTCATGAGGATGCACCCATCTTTTTGGGAATTCACACATTCACCTTGTGCTCAGCCACAGGCACGCCCAACTCTGCAGATCTCCTTTCTCACTGCGTTACATAGGAGAATCATCTGGAGTTCTTCTCAACTCTTTGTAAGGAGGAGACCATCTCTACATTCCAGCTCTGTCTCAGATAGGAACCACACACCCCTCTTAGGCGCTCTCTCAGGTTTGTGTCCTGGAGAATGTCTCATGCAGCTGTAATCATCAACACTCCCTCTCAGCTAGGGAGGCATTCTTCATCATGCCAAGTCTCACACGAATGTACTTTGAACTTTGTCTTGGTTGTAGTCATCAACACTCCCTCTCAGCTAGGGAGGTATCCTTCACCAAGCTAATTTTGGTCAAGATTTCTGCAATCTGCTCATGTGTAGGAAGGTACTGCATGTGTACTATTTTCCTCTGTATCATGTCTCTGATATAAAGATATTTTATCTCAAGGTGTTTCGATCTATCATGAAACACTGGGTTCTCAAAGAGATTTACACACATCTCTGGTTATCATCATAGAATCCATCTCATGATCAAGTAAATCTGTCAGAAGCTTATGAAGCTGCACTGCTTCGCACACTCAATGATACATACTCTGTTTCTGTGGTTTTCAAGGCCGCAGAGCTTTGTTTCCTGCTGCACCAGGAAACGATGACAACCTTAACGTTAAAACAACGACCGAATGTTCTGTTCCGGTCCACTGTACTCTTTGCTCAATCTGTATCGGTATATCCTGCAAACTCAAGTTCACACTGGAGGCATATCTCAGGCCATATCCAACTGTGCCTTGTATATATCTCAATACATGCTTTACTGCTGTCCAATCAATTGTGGATCAATCTTGTCTGAATAATCTTCATTAATTTTCTTTAAATCCATCACGGTGGTTTTGCATTTTGTCATACTGAACTTCTTTAATATTCCCACTGTATGTTTTCCTTGACTCAGGAAAAGTCTCATTGGTCCCCTGTCATACTTCTTGTCCCAAGAAGTAGTGTATCATACTCAGATCCTTCATCTCGAAATCAGAAGTCAAAGCTTATTTTTATCCAACAACAAGGCTTTCTGAATAAGTCATCAAAATCAGGCTCTCATCACCAACACTATAATAACATAGGTTTGGATTAGCAACACTCTTGTTGAAACCCAAACTCATCAAGAATCCATCCATCTGATATAGTTTCCAACTCATGGATGGTAGTACGGATGGAGGTGTATCAAGCTTACTGGATCAAGTGTGTCATCATAGACAACTCCCTCTGTTTGTGAGAATCCTCTGACTACAGATCTCGCTTTGTATTGATCGACACTTCCATCAGTTGCATGCTTGATCTTATAGATCCACTTGGAAGTCACCACTGACTTCCCTTCTGGTCTCTGAACAATATCTTATCATTCTTTAAGATATACTGGTATTCTTCTGTTATGGCATCTTGCCATACTTGCTCTCTTGTTGCTTCTCCAAGACAAGGAGGCTCATAATCAATGAAGTGGCTCATGACTGAAGGATAGCTTGAAACTCTCTTTTGCTTTCTCGGAATGTGCCTTGAGGGACTGGTATGTTCCTCTGCCTCCTACAGAGTGAGCCTAGGCAGGCCTTTTATGCCCTACTGCAATATCTCTGGACATATCAACTAGAGTAACTGGATCAACTGGAATAATGTTTGTCTCCCTCTGAAATGCTGAAGGCGGAGAAGGTATTGTCTCACTGTCAATCTCCATCTGAGAATCTTTGGATCTTTGAAAGGCTATCTCTTCTTTAAGGACAACATCTCTGCTTGTCTCAATCTTTCTCTGACCAGGGATGTAGATCTGGAATGTCTTCGAAGATTCACTGTTTATCCCATAAATGTATCCTTTTTCCCTGAAGGGTCTAGCTCAGACTTCTTCTCTTTGGGTACATGAAAATATACTGGGCACCCAAATATCCTGAAGTGTTCAATCTCAGGCTTCACTTCGATGAAGATTTCTTCGGGAGTTATGTTTTTCAAAGTCTGGTGAAGACTCTTGTTCTGAACATATACTGTGTCATGCATGCTTTTGCCCATGGAATCATAGAAAGATTCTGATCATGCATTATTGCATTGGTTGTCTCAATGATGGTTCTATTCTTCCTCTTTCTCAAATAGTTTTGATTCCCTCTGAGTCAAGTGATTCCCTCTGAATGATAAGCATCTTCCTTTGTTCTTAACTTGTCTGGAACAAGAAAACAAGAGGAACCAAAACAAGAATATCTCCTAAAGGAGAATAATGAGTACATCTCTTGAAGCAAACAATTTAAGGATTGTTGTCACAGCTACAACACCTACTTATAATGTAGCAAACTTAGAGATATAGGTTAGAGGAATGACAATTACAACAATCAAACTTGGAGTCTTCACTTCCAGTGTGTTGTTCCTCTGAATGCACTGAGATCCCTCTGGATCCATGACTTCAACAAAAGGTTCCTTCGTCCTGCAATTACTCTCATGACAATGATACAAATAATATATATACAAGTGCATACCTGAGGGTGCTGATATGATTTCTCCAATGGCACATCGCTGATCTTTGTCCTCTGACATCTTCATGAAGGAGGTAGTAATAGTGTCACCTTTTTGTATCACCCACAATAAGTTTTCCTTTGAAGTCTTGTCTTCCAGGAACTTGAAGTTGCTTGATCCATGAAGCTTATCTTCTGTCATAGTTTTGTTCATCATAATTTTAGATTCTTCACAACCCCTTGTCAACTGGGCTAGAAAACCTAACGGCTAGGCTAGGCTAGTACTTTTAGGTTTTGTTGGACTTATGACTGCCAACAATAAGCCTTTGAAAGATAGGAGAATATTGGTGAGCTGAAGAGCTTCTTCAATGAGTTGCAGAAACCCTAATACTGAAATTTCTGCAGAAATTAGCGAAACCGTAGAAACCCTAGGGCCAAAATTTCAAAATGCTCGAAATTTCACTTCGAGAGTCTCTGGAGGTGCGCTAGAGGAGGCCGTACTCTCCTATGCAAAAATTAGCCCCAACGTTCAAGTATTAAGGGATGAAAACATCTTAGAAAGAAGGGTCGTACGGATTTTCTAGAAACCCTAGGAGGGCTGTACGGTTCTGCAGAAAAGAGAGGAGACTGGTAGATGCTTGTGCAATGGGTTCTTCAAGACCTATGCTCTGATACCATGTTGATTTTTCAATAGACAAGGTTAAGCATGAAGTTCATTCCATTTTAGGATTTAACTTAACCATAAACAATAATGTTGCAGAAACCAAGATCACAAGAAAAAACACCATGCACAAGAACACAAGAAGTATCTTGGGAAACCCTTCTCAACAAGGGAAGAAAACCCAGCCAAATCCTTTGCTATATTCTTCATGAGAAAGACCTTCACCACCAAGAAAACCTAGCACACAAGAGAGTGCTTGTAAACCCTAGAAGACTAGCATTCAAGAGAGGTGCGCACTTTTCCCAAGAAGGTATACTTGCTGGAATTTCCAAACTCACACAAAAGATATGATTCCTTAATGAGGAATTTACCTTTACTTATATTAGACTTGTTCTGCCAACAAAAGTGTCTATTGGCACAACAAGGCCAAACTCTCTATGTCATAATATAATTAATATTAACCAGATTAATTATCTTTTACATTAATTATCAGTTACTTTAAGGTGGGTAGACCTGTACCCTTTACGTTACAATTAGGGTTACTGGCTGGTCTGACTCTCGAACAATATAGCAAGGGATCTAATACACCCACTAGTGCTCAACTACTAGGGGCACATCAATAGGGATGTCCATATCTCTGGCCCACTGCATTACATAGGAGAACCACTCTCACTAGTGCTCAGCCACTAGGATCACGTTCACCTGTGCTCGTCCACAGGCACGTCCACTCAACAGATCTTCTTTCCCACTGTATTACACAGGAGAGTCATTTGGAGTTTCATCATCAACTCTCTGCTCAGAGGAGGCTAATACATCATCTTCATCTCTATTTCATGACAATGCACCCAGCTCTTTGGGAATTCACATGTTCACCTTGTACTCAGCCACAGGCATGTCCAACTCTGCAGATCTCCTTTCTCACCGCGTTACACAGGAGAATCATCTGGAGTTCTTCTCAACTCTCTGTAAGGAGGAGGCCATCTCTACGTTCCATCTCTGTCTCAGATAGGAACCACACACACCTCTCAGGGGCTCTCTCTCAGGTTTGTGTCCTGGAGAATGTCTCACGTAGCTGTAATCATCAACACTTTGGAGGATTATTGTGGGAGTGAAAAACTCAAGGGAAATTAATAAGGTTGGTTAGGCCAAATTAATAACTTGATGAAAAAAAACACTCGATGAAAGGGACTCCTCTAATGATAAAGTCCTAGGCAACCAACCTAAACTATGATCCATGCAGATCCGTTACATTATTATCCCACGCAGGGGAGCGGAAATTCCAATTACAAAAAACATGTGCTGAGATCAAAACTGCCTTGTAGAACAAGTAAGGCTTCAAACTAGTAGCACCATCAGGTACATATCATCATGGCACATGGAGTTGACCCCCTAGTTGAAATAGGTGGTCAACAAAGAGTATGACTCGTGCCTTTATTATTGGGTTAATGGATTCAAAGGAGCTTAAGCCTTAGAGAAGCTACCTCCTTGGGGGTGTAAGCCCTTTTACTTCCCAAGGCGAGTTTCTCTAGGCTAGGATTTAGGCTAAGAGGGTGTATGCCCTTATACTTCTCTTAGAAAACCCTTACAAAAGCATCATTGTGACGGAAGATCCGCTCCATCCTCTTCACTGACACTGCTCGTGGTGCTCCTGTAGACATACCTTTCAGTACCACTCTCGATCCACTAGCGTCTCTGAAGCTCATGGTTAACATTTGATAGTTGAACCCAATCTCCCTCAATGAATATAACCACTGTACCCCCAACACTGCATCTGTATCTGATATTTCAACTACATAAAAGGTATTTGTAAGGGTGTAGTTGCCTAGCTTGACCTCTAGGTCTGGGACCATGTCCAAACATGTCATCGTGTATCCATCTGCCACTGCCTCGTGGAATCCCTCAAACTCCTCAGTGTGTAACCCCCTCCTGGCTAGTAAGGACACATCTATGAAATTGTGGGTGGTCCCACCATCAATTAGAGTTGTCATGCGCTGCCCAAGGCCCTTGGGTTTGAGAGTGTTGTCTCTGGGTACTCCGGAAAGGGTCGCTATGGTTCCCCCTTTCACCTCTCTACGAGGTTTTGTCCCCTCCTTGGTCTATGCCTCTGTCGGTATTTGAGGTTTCTTCGGCTGCCGCTTTGGCTCATGTGTGGTCTCATCCTCTAAATCACTGTCTGCCTGTGCCTCGATCTCTTCATCCTCCTCATTGCCTGATTCCACCTCATTGTAGTGGATCTGTCCCTTTCCCATGCATCTATGCCCTGGGACCCAAGGGTCTCTGTAAGAGAAGCAAAGCTTCTTCCTCATCAACTCCCGTCTAGTGTCATCGTCCATCTTGGGCTTACCCTTCCATTCCCTTTGAGTATTTTTTTGATCCTCGTCCTTCTGTGGTACAAAGGGTTTGGTAAAGGTTTTGGGTTTCATTGCTAAGTCCCCCATGTCTCTCGTGCGCACAATGGCCTCTTGTAGGGTGTGAGGCTTGAAAGCCTTAACCCAACCCCTCAACGGCTCCGTCAATGCCTCGGTGAAAAACATCACCAATCTGTGCTCTGATATGTCCGATACGACCACTGCTTTCTGCTGGAACTCTGTGATGAAGGCCTCAACTGACCCTGTCTGTCTCAACTGTGTCAGATCTCTGAAATGGAGCTCTGGATCTCTCTTGTCAAACCTCTCCATCAACCTCTCAGTGAACTCCAAGTATGAAGTAATGTGGCTGTGACCCAAGGTCACCAGCCCATGGTACCACCACTCGTGAGCCTCGCCATCCAAGTGCAAGTTGGCAAAGTTGATAGCTTTTGACTCTGTCATCGGGTTAAGCTTGAAATATGTGTCAAGCTTCTGTACCCATGCCTGAGCTGAGCATTGTGATGACCCGTCGAAAGTAGGAATGTTCAACTTTCCCACTTTCTTGATGAAATCCATGTTTTGAGTTTGCCCATTGCCCCTATGTGTCTCCTAGGGTTTGTTCCGATACCTGATTGAACAATAGTCTAGCAAACTCATGTCTGCATGGAACTCCGGTCCTAGTGCCAACTAATCTCTCCTGTACTCTCCGAATGGGTCCTATGGCACTGCCTGTCCCTGACCTGACTGTCCCCTTGCAGGCCCTGTCTGTCCCAATGACTGTCCCCCTTGGAACCGTGGATATAAAGGTCGGGGAATCCTTCCAGATGATGTATAGGCACGGATTGGTGAAGGGTGTCCACTCGCTCTGCCTTGAGATCCAGTGGAGCCACTGGCCCAACCTCCTTGGTGTCCTCTTGAACCACTCGCTCCTCCTGCGACATTGGTACCTATAGTGCTCACGCTGTGATGGATCATCTGTGTGATGATGGCCATCTTTTCTATGGCATTCATCATGTTCCGCTGTCTTTTGGCTAGGTCATTCAAGATGGCCTGCGTACTGTCAGGATGTGTCTCAGGGCCTTTCCCCCTACCCTCTGGTGTCTCTTGTCTATCACCCATACTCCTCTCTATCTTTGCCTCTGTGTTAGAGCTAGTTTTCTCTCTGTCCTCCAACTTTGGCTCTGTATCTGACTGAGTGTGGAAGGGAGTGTAGTCCCTTTTGTTCCTGTCTCTTCTGTCTCTACTATGTCCTCTGCGGTACTGAATGTACTCGTCCCCAATATGTCCTCGACCCTCTGGGTATTCTTTACCTCTTCCTGGAATGACGGGGTCATAAGAAGCACTTTCTTCACAGGCTGGCAGGAAGAAGGCTCTGATACCACTGAAATATCCATGATCTAGCTGATCTGGATATCTACTGCTGAACTAGTGTTTTGACTCTCGGATCTGATACTCTAGGGGTTTCTTGATGCGTTTGAGTTAATTATTTAACATGCTTGGTGATTTTCACATGTGTGTGGCATACAATTAATGTTTAAGCAGTATATACGATGGATGTGAAATAAGGGACAAACACCATCTCAATAGTATGTATTATGAGAAAAAAGTAGGAAATACAATGATATGACGAAAGAAGAGAAATAATCTTCAGCTAGATCTCATGGATCGTCATTGGAATACAAAGCAACTAATAAAAAATACCTGTGAACAAAAGATGTGGATAGATCTGAACAAGCACAGATAGATTGGCAAAATGCAGTTCTAGAAATTCACGGAAATTGCTGCAAATACTAGAAAACTCTCCCTGGTGGCTATACTCGACAAAATTGCCTGGAAATTGTCCCAAACTGAGCGCCCTGGTCCCAAGGCTCCTCTTGGCAACTGTCAGATTGAAGATACGACCTCTAAAGCTTCGGATGTCATCCCCTGGGGGTTGCACACCTCCTAGGCTCTGTGAGTGTGCCCTAGTGATTCCACCCACAGAATCCAATGATATCGGTCTTGAAATGTGTGCCTTGGCCTCCTCGGTAATGGGTCAGAAGGGTTTCCTCTGATTTGATCAAGAAAGCCTCCTGGAACCCCAAACATCCCTCCTGAAGAGCTGCACACTATTTGGTTGACTGATGCGCCTTGGTAGATTCCACTGTCAGAATCTGATGACTGGTGGCTCAAAAGTAGCACATTGGTTAATCCTCAACTAGGTCGAAAGGAATCTGCAAGATAAACACTTGTCTCGTGCAACGACACAAAACCCTCTCTAACCCTTGCACCCTCACTGGTTGAGCTGCGCAATCACTGCAATAGATCTGAATACTCCTAAACTGGCATGGTTAAATAACTGGATGGTATCTCCGATAGGCTAGGGTGTGTCTTCCAACACCGAAACCGATCTATGTGGTGGTTTCCTCCAGAAATCCACAAAACAACAAGAGGTCGATTTCCTCCTCTGGAAACTATCTCAACATCAAAGCATAAGCATAATGAGGAATTAGGTCGAATTCCTCCTTATATACCCTTCCCAATCTAATTCTTCGTTGACATCCCTTAAGCTAGGCGCTTTTCGCCTAAGGTGAGTGATTAATTAATTAAGTCTCCCCCTCAACACCTTTTTCTTCGATTTCTCCGTTGACGTTAGCTTAAGTGACTTTTCCTATGCTTTTTGGCTTATTTCATCGTTTAGCCACTAATTCACCCTTATTTCTCCTCTTGTTCCCTGTTTGTGCCTGACTATAGTCTACGGGAACAGATAGACTACTAAGTCACTCCCTGCTGGCCTACTCTTGGGAACGAGACATCATACCTTTCTGGGCCGTTAGCCCCTTCTTCCCATAGAATGAGGGACAACCCCTTCTTGGGTCAATATACTCTAAAATCCCAAGAGAAAAGGAAATGGAGGGGAATAATGATGGAAAGTGGTAAGTATGGTCGAGAACGATACGATGGCTCATTAAGGGATTTCCCAGTAACAAACCCATCCCCAAGGAAAACCACTTACTAGGGCGCAATGTCAACCACCAAGGTGAAGCAGGGCAAAAGGCATAATGTCCAAGCACATATTATGAAATCTAGATCAATTTTAGATACAACATAATCAAATGGATTAAATATTTAAATGATGCTCACCATAATACTAACTTGTACCTCATGGAGCAAGGCCCACTGCCTTCCGGAAGCCAGCTGGTGTGGTGGATTCCATTTGTAAACCTGTGACCATCTATGGTGGTGATTGGGTTTGTTGTCTGCGCAAAAGGGTATTGCTGGTCATGTAGTCTCTCGACACTCCATATCTGCAACCTGAGGGCCTCACATCTTCTTCTTAGTTATCCACACAATGGGGATAACATGATGAACTAGTGAGTTGCCAATCATGGATGAACTTTGCGGAAAATAGCTACTGATACCTATCAAGAATAATTGCTCAAGTAGGGTGCATGAGCTAGATTGGATAAGAGCCAAAAATAATGTAGATGTGTGTGATGGATCTTTTCCAAATTGGACAAGCTCCTTTGACAAGAATACTTGAGGAGTTTTGCCAATAATATCCCTAGGTGGAGCACCATCCTTTGCCAATAATACTTGATGAGTGATGCCAGTAATAGCCCTAGGTGGAACACCCTCCTTCCATGAATAGCTGTAGATTTTGAGGAACTATGAGGGCTACCCATGAAGAAAACTGATGTTCTATGAGGCTGCCCAATAGGTCTGTCTTTGACCTGATATTGGGCTCTAAGTTTACACTCCAAAACTGTCCTTTGTTGCTGATTTAGGACAACAAACAATCAAGTAACTCTCTGCTCATAATTTTTATGGTTTAGTGTTCTTTTGAGATGCCCCTTGAGTCAAGTAACGACCCTCCTTTTGCTAGTTTTTGCACCTTCCACTTGAACATTGGAGCTAAATTTTGCATAGGAGTGTACGGCCTCCTTTAGCACACCTCCAACAACTCTCAGATTCAAAATCAGAGAAGTTTTGATTTTTGGCGCCTAGGGTTTCTAGGGTTTCTATAGAATTTTGGCCTCTAGGGTTTTTGCGACTCATTAAAGGATTTTTGCAGCTCACCAGGGTTCCTCTGACTTTCCAAGGCTTATTGTTGGCAGTCATAAGTCCAATGAAACCTAAAGTTGCTATCCTAGCCTAGCCGTTAGGGTTTGTGAAGAATCTGCAAACCACGAGGAACAAAACTTTGGTTGAAGATAGGCTTGATGGATCAAAAAACTTCAGTTCTTGGAAATCAAGACTACAAATCACTCTGGAAGAGGATGACCTATTGAGTTTGATAGAAAAGACTCTACCAGAATCATCTACCGATGAAGAGAAGGATGATTGGAAGGTAGATGAAGTCAAAGCAAGGAAGATAATCATCTATTCAGTAAGAGATCATTTACTACCTCGTATTGCTACCTTGAAAACAACTTAGGAGATGTATGATGCATTGAAGAAGATGTTTGAGAGAAACAACACAAACAAAGGTCTTACATTGAAGCATCAACTTCAAAATATCAAGATGACTAAAGATGACAGGGGTGTCACCTTCTTCACGAGGATCACAGAGATCAGAGATCAACTAGGTGCCATTGGAAAAACCATAACAGACAGAGAACATGTCATGACTACTCTCAATGCTCTTCCAAGACATTGGGAACCATTTCTTCAAAGTATCAGTGGAAGAGCAGATCTACGTGAGTTTGATCGTCTATGGACAGACTGTACCTAGGAAGAAACCGAACTTATAGCCAGAGGAGTGCAAGACTCCCATCATGATGACAATCAAGCTCTTGCTTCTCATGCAAAGAGAGGAAGAAGAAATAGAAGAAGTTTCAACAAAGCATTCAAAGACAAGAAAACTTCAGTAGCTCCAAGTCATGAACAAAGAAAAGACATATCAAGGATTCAATGTTTCAGATGTGACAAGTATGGATACATTGCGAGAAATTGTCCTACCAGGAAGAAAGGAAGACAACTTTCATCCATTGCCGATGTTGATCCAGAACCACATCAGAGAGATGAAGACACAAAAAATGAAGCATTCTTCTTCATATCAACACTCTCAGGTATGGTTCCTACAGATAGTGACATTTGGTTAATTGGCAATGGTGCTTCCAGACACATGACTGGATACAGAGAACATCTTACAAACCTTGTTGAGAAAGAGTCTCGTCTACATGTTGTACTTGGAGATAATGCCAGATATACTGTGAAAGGAGTTGGAACTTCTACATTCCAACTAGATTCTGACATACCACTTCAGTTGAGTGAGGTACTATATGTACCTGGGATGAAAAGGAACCTTGTCTCTGTTTCTGCCTTAGAGGATAATGGCTAGAAGGTTACCTTCTCTGAAGGAAAAGTTCTTGCATGGAACAAGAACTCACATGGATTCTGCCCGGGTGATTGGTGTTCGAGAAAACAGTTTGTACAGATTGACTGTACGACCAGTGAAGGCCCTGTTACATGATACTATCAGTTTGAGCGAGCTATGGCATAAGAGACTTTCTCATTTACATTATAGAGCCCTTCCCGCTCTGGGGAAGATGGTAACAAGCCTTCCAAAGATACATGTTCAACATAATGGCGTTTGCAGAGGTTGTGCTCTTGGAAATAATGTCAAGGGGTCCTTCTTGAGCAGTGACAGTAGATCCAAGGGGATCTTGGAATTGATACATTCAGATGTTTGTTGACCGATGACTGTTGCTTCCTTGAACGGATATTTGTACGATGCGCTCTTCATCGATGATCACTCTCAGAAGACGTGGATTTACTTCTTGAAAACCAAGGATGGAGTCCTTGCGAGATTTCAAGAGTTTAAAGCTCAGGTTGAGAACCTGATCGAGAGGAGGATCAAGGTGCTGAGGTCAGATAATGGAGGAGAGTACACCTCCAGGGATTTCAATGATTTCTATATTGAGGCAGGGATCAAGAGGGAGTACATCGTTCCTTATAACCCTCAACAAAATGGGGTTGCAGAAAGGAAGAACACAACCATTATTGAGGCAACCAAAGCGATGATACATGATCAAAATCTACCTATGATTTTGTGGGCAGAAGCATCCATGACAACTGTGTATGTTCAGAATAGGAGTCCTCATCAGATTCTGAAGAACATGACTCCCGAATAAGCTTTCACCGGAGTGAAGCCTGAGGTTGGACACTTCAGGATATTTGGGTGTCCAGTATATATTCATGTACTCAAAGAAAAGAGGACGAAGCTAGACCATTCAGGCAGAAAGGGTACATTTGTGGGGTACAATGAATCTTCAAAGGCATATCGGATATACATCCTTGGTCAGAAACAGATCGAGGTTAGCAGAGATGTCACCTTTGAGGAAGAGATAGCCTTTTGAAGATCCAGAGAACCTTAGATGGAGATTGACAGTGAGAAGAATGAAGAGACAGTACCTTCTCCCCCTTCAACAGTTCAGAGGGAGACAATTATTGATCCAGTTGATACCATAGCTCCAGTTGATGTTCCCAGAGACATTGCAGTAGGCCATAAGAGGCCTGCTTGGGCTCGACAGACTCTGTAGGAAGCAGAGGGACATGCAACTCCTCGTGGAACATTCCGAGAGAGCAAGAGAGCATGGAGATTTTCGAGCTATGTTTCAGCTATGAGTCACATCATTGATATTGAGCCTTCTTGTCATGGAGAAGCAGCAGGTCAGCAAGTTTGGCAAGATGCCATGACCAAAGAGTATCAGTCCATCATGAAGAATGATGTGTGGGATATTGTTCCGAGACCAGAAGGGATCTTCACTCCATCTATAAGATCAAACATGCAACTGATGGAAGTGTTGAGAAGTACAAAGTGAAATTTGTGGCTAGAGGATTCTCTCAGGTGGAGGGAATAGATTATGAGGAGACATTTTCTCTTGTTGCCTGATACACTTCCATCTGTACGATCAATGCCCTAGCTGCATCCATGGGTTGGAAACTACATCAGATGGATGTAAAGACAACCTTTCTCAATGGTGAGATTGAGGAAGAAGTTTACATTGATCAGCTAGATGGATTCGTGATACATGAGCAGAAGTCTCATGTGTGCAGGTTGAAGAAATCCCTGTATGGACTAAAGCAGACACCTCGTGCTTGGTATGAGAAGATTGATGGATACTTGATGAGTTTGGGCTTCAACAAGAGTGTTGCTAATCCCAACCTATACTATCACATTGTTGGTTATGAGTGTCTGATTTTGGTTCTGTACGTTGATGACTTATTCCTGACCGATTCAAAAAGTCTTATTGCTAAATGCAAGCGGGCATTGACTTCTGAATACGAGATGGACCTTGGTATGATGCATTACTTCTTGGGACTAGAAGTATGGTAGAGGATTGATGAGATTTTCCCGAGTCAAGGAAAATATACAGTCGAGATATTGAAGAAATTCGGGATGACAGACAACAGATCCATGCCTACACCGATGGTGATGAATTTGAAGAAGATGAACGAGGCTTCTTCTTAGTCAGGCGAGATTGATCCACATCTTTACAGACAACTGATTGGATCATTGATGTATTTGGTTAACACCAGACCTGATACGTGCTATGTAGTGAGTGTACTCAATTAGTTTATGAGTCAGCCGAGACAGACACACTGGATAGCAGCGAAACATGTGTTGAGATATCTACGAGGTACAATTGGTTATGGCCTGAGATATGCCTCCGGTGTAGACATGAGATTACAGGGATATGCGGATGCAGATTGGGCAGGGAGCGCAGTGGACCGGAAGAGCACATTCAATTGTTGTTTTACTTTGGGGTCTGCCATGGTTTCCTGGTGTAGCAAGAAACAAATTTCTGTGGCTTTGAGTATCGCAGAAGCAGAGTACATTGCATTATGTGTGGCAGTTTGCGAAGCAGTGTGGCTTCGCAAGCTCCTTGCAGACTTATTTGGTCATGAGATGGATTCCACCGTTATGCACTACGATAACCAGAGCTGTGTGAAGCTCTCCGAGAATCCTGTGTTTCATGATGAATCAAAACACATTGAGATCAAATACCATTATATCAGAGATATGGTGCAAAGGAAAGCAATACATGTGCAGTACCTTTCTACACATGAGCAAGTTGCAGATATCTTCACCAAACCGCTTGCCAGGACGAAGTTCGAGTACTTCCGTGAGAGACTTGGCGTGGTGGAGAATGCCTCCCTAGCTGAGAGGGAGTGTTGTTGATTACAGCTTCATGAGACATTCTCCAGATAGTTCTCCTCTGGACTGAGTTGAGACATCTGTGAGAGAGCCCACGTGGATGGGTGTGTCATACTCCTTTGGACTGAGTTGAGATGACGTGTGGTCTCTTGTCGTGCTCCTCTGGACTGAGTTGAGACAACTTGAGATGGTCTCCTATCTAACTCCTATGGACTTGGTTGAGTCGACTTGAGATGGTTCTCCAGATGGTACTCCTATGGACTTAGTTGAGTTAATCTGTTGAGAGTGACATCCCTGTGTCTGAGCACAGGTGGACGTGTCCCTAGTGGTTGAGTACTAGAGGATGCGTGGATCCCTTGCTATATTGTCTGAGAGTAAGATTTGTTGTAACCCTAATTTGTGTTGTAAAGGGTACAAGTCGGCCCCACCATGTACAAGATAATTAATATTGTGTAATGATTAATTATATTATTCAGTTGAAGAGGTCGACCCTATTGTGCCAATAGACACATCCTTTTGATGTGCTAGGTCTTGTAGAAATAGGAGTAGATCCCCATTGTGGATCTAACTCACTCACACACTTGTAACATTCTCTCAAGACAAGTTGTACAACTGAAGTGCGCACTTATCTTAGGCGCAAGTTTCTAGGTCAAGGAGCACCCTCTTGTGTGCTCTAGGGTTCATGGTGTGAGGGATCTTCTCTTGACTCTATAACAAATGATTGCTGGGTTTTTCCCTTGATTGAGAAGGGTTTTCACAGGATAAACTCTTGTGTTCTTGTGCATGGTTATTCTTCTTGTGATCTTGGTTACTGCAACACTTGTGTATGGTATTGCTGCATTGTTTATGGTTCAAGTACATGCTAAATTGAAATAAACCACATGTGCATGAGCTAAGCGTTAAAATTCAACAGTATTAACCTTCATGTGTAACCTTTGACGAGACTAGAATATTTTGGGAAGCAAGAGAAACCCTAAAACGTTGGATAATAACCCTAGGAGACAAGTCGGCTTGAGAGAATATTTAATGTTGAGTTATTAGCCTCCAGAAAGAGAATTCGGCCCAGTCAAGTTAGATAGAGAAGTATAAATAGAGGGTGCTAGAGCTCATTTGTTACTCTCACACTCACAACTGCATAAGACCAATGGTGCACAAGTTTGGAGAGAGAGTGCAGCTGTAGCTGCTGCAACTGGCATTTTGGTTTAGGTTTGGTCTTTCTCTTGGTTATGGTTTGGACTTTTAGCTTGGTCTTTGGTTATTCTTGCTTGGTGCGCTAGCCTTGGAGAAAGGTGCACTACCTTGGTTCGCTATTGGATTGCTTCTAGAATTATTCTGTCTATCAAGGTTAAGGTGCTCGGGGGTGGCCTTTGTGCCTATGGTTGGGTGACAATATTGCTATATTGTGTATGGTGAAACGAGCACACCTATTTTTATAACAATATGTATGTATTGGTACTTGTCTAAAGGGGTTGAACCCATTGGTGAGTGAGGAGCGTTTCACCAGTGGAAAAAGTTTAATTCCTGTTAGGACTTTTCTTGGAGCCATCAAGTCACCTTAAGGTAGTGGTCGAATGTGTGATTGCACCCAAGGAGATTATATTAAATGATCTTGCGACCGATGCACAAATAAGTGGAACAATTCCCACTCCCTTGTCCTTCAAATTTTAAACGCACACATAAGTGGATCAAAACCCACCCCCATGTGTTTCAATTTAATAAGGCCCAAGGGTTAGCTCAATCGGCTGAACCATCCACCCAAGACCTGTTGCCAAGGATGAGGCCATAATTCATAGGCTCAATCTGGTTGAGTCCATTGGGGTTACCAACTGCTATTGTAGCTGGCAGTTGGGTTGCCCTCCATCTGGATATTCTGAGAAAGAGGGGTCGAGGGATCCCACCAAGTTTTTCTTGGAAAAAAATATGTATCTATATCGATATTCTATTTTCCACACCCACATAGTAGCATAACTTTTTTTATTTTGAAGGGGTTGGTGGTGGTGATAGGGAGCATATGGGTTAGCTTGTACTTCTTTTTTGATAACTATTCTTGTTTGATTCTTGCATTTGATAGCTCTTCCTGCTGCACTTGTAACATTTTAATGTGAATCTTTATAAACAGAGGGAGATTGTTTACTTTTACTTTGCTTAAAAATATGCATGCTGATTTTAATGTGCTAGAACATCACAAAACATTTTTGTAAGGTCTTTTAGGCAATTGTGGCGATATCCTTTTTTCTTAGTAACACTTTGACTTTCTTCTATGCTTATTGAAACCTACTTTATTTTAAATCTTAATTTATCTTTATTTTATGCTAGAATGTTATAAATGGCATTAATGATTGCTTTAAGTTTGGTTTGACCCCAAAGTTTCTTTTAGATCGTGTTTTACTTTTATGTCTTGGGCATGAGATCCCTGCAAGAACTCTTTGTAGCGAGTCACCTCTTGTTAGTGTTATTCATGTTAGAAAAATAGGTGTGCTCGTTTCACCATAGACAATATAACAATATTGTCACCCAACCCTAGGCACAAAGGCCACCCCCGAGCACCTTAACCTTAACAAAGAAAATAATTTCGGAAGCAATCCAATAGCCAACCAAGGTAGCACGCCTTTCTCCAAGGCTAGCGCACCAAGCAAGAATAACCAAAGACCAAGCAGAAAGTCCAAACCATAATCAAGAGAAAGTGAGAGTGACAAATGAGCTCTAGTGCCCTCTTATTTATAATGCTCCAACTCACCTGACTAGGTCGACTTCTCTTCTTGGAGACTAATAACTCAATATTAATTAATCTTTTGAGTCGACTTGTCTTCTATGGTTATTATCCAATGTTTTAGGGTTTCTCTTGCTTCCTGGAATATTCTAGTCTCATCAAGGTTACACGTAGAGGTTAATACCTCCCGCAACTACCCTAATATCAACAATTCATGCATCTTCATGCCGTTATATTTCTTTGGTTTCTCATCGCACCCAAAACGTTTCTTGTATATTCACAAAAAAAATTAATTTATTTAGTAATAACTTATTTTCAAAATCAGTAGTTGGCTTGTAAAGTCCTATCTCTCTAGACTACATATTGTATTGAATTAATGGGACAACATGACAAGGCTTATGAGTTTATACCTAAGTTGCAGGAAACGCACCCCCCCTGTTTCCCCCCCCGAAATGAGGCGAAATGCTGGTACAGGTACGATACGACCGAGAAATGTCGCCGACCGTACCATACGGCGTTTCCCAATTTGGAAACGCGGTACAGTACGACTGACGGCGTTTCCCGGCCATATCGGCCTGTACGATCGCGTTTCAGGCGTGTTAGAGGCGATTTAAGGAAAAAAAAGGGGGCCATGGGGCCCCCAAACAGCCAATTAGATTTATTAATGCCATTTTTTATATTCTCTAATGTGAATGAGGTTGAGTTTCTGCCTTTTTTTTAATTTAAAAAAGAAATTTCTAG
This sequence comes from Picea engelmannii, assembly GCA_009831015.1. NCBI lineage: Eukaryota > Viridiplantae > Streptophyta > Pinopsida > Pinales > Pinaceae > Picea > Picea engelmannii. The sequence goes on from ML825008.1 coordinate 32,856, forward strand.
ATGCAAATAGAAACCCTAAATCTCCTTCCTTTGCTATAAGAAATCACTTGCTTCACTCATTCCTCACACTTTCATTAGCAAGAGGAGCTTCCTACAACATCAACAAGGAGATTGTGTGTGGTTTTCGTGAGTAGATTTCTTTTCTATTTGGTGAGCAGATTTATTTTATGTTTGCTTAGCAAGTTAACAGATTTTTTTGTTCTCTTGGTTTGCAATATGCACATTTTTGTTTTGTTTGGTGAACATATTTTCTTCTTTTTTTGCAGCATTCATGGCTTCTCAAAGTGTTGTGCTGCTGAAGTAAGAAGGCAACAAGAATACTATCCTCTTTGGAGGCATGTTACCAAGGTCAAGGCTATGGGTGCTGGCGAAGGTTCATGGGAATGGAAGTGCAATTTATGCAAGAAGGATAAGACCTTCAAGGGCTCTTACACAAGAGTCAAGGCTCACATTTTGCATGAAGGGAAGGGTATTGAAGGTTGTCCACATACTCTTGATCTGCAGGTGAGGGA
>ML825009.1:0-13550 GCA_009831015.1 Picea engelmannii
TTAGGCATGTAAATCTCAAGATCATAGCAGATCTATTATAAATCTACATTGTTTTATGATCTTAAGATGCACTGTTGTTTTTAAATTAATTAAGAGGGCTCATTTTTGTAAAATTGATTCAGATTTGTTTATAAATCTGGAAATTTCATATTTAGAGCTGTAGAGTCTATATGTTTTGTTTTCAAGCTTATGGGATCATTCGACCATCAGATCCGAGAGCACTGTTGGTTTTGGATCACTTGTTTCAAATCTGGACCATATCGAGGACCATATCGTGGACTGTATAGTGGACCAAATCGTAGTAATATAGTCTGCCCAGCGTTCTGTGAAATTTCTTGCAGATCGCCCAAGAGAAATCTTTTTACTGTCCATTACTTGGAGATCACCCAAGAGAAATCGAGTGCTTGACTGGTTATACCACGAGTCTTGGCCATCAAAGCGCTTGACATTGAAGAGGAATCTCAATGATTCACTTATCTCATCAACCATCTGCTCAGTGATTTTCTCATCCAAATCTCCATATCGATTTTCTCAACAAACGTGCCCTTCACTCTCCGCAATTTTGGTGGGCAGTTTTTGGTATGGTTGGATCTCATGATTTAGTGCAAATCGATCTAGTGCCTCTTCTATGCGTTTAACAGGTCAAGAATCAAAGCATCGTCGACCATAGCTGCAAGAGATCCTCGTGCACCATCTCCATCACGGAAACCAATGCGCAGGATTAATAGTTGGAACACCCTTTTGTTAGAAAAAGAGGATCGCGAAGCAATAAAATAAAACAAATGCGGAAATAAAACACAGAAGATACACAATACAATAAAGACACAGATATATGTAGTTCACCCAATGTGGGCTACGTCCACCAGAGAAATTGTCAGGTCCTTCCTTTATTATTATCCAGCAAATGAAGGGATACAACCTACAGAACACCCGTTGTAACTTCCTCTTCTTTCTCTCACAGTCTCCTCTCTCAAAATACAATATTCGCAATAATGCATAGCCGCAATACATTTCCCTCATAAAAGAGGGTTGCCTTCTAGGGGGAAAAACCCTAACATAACTTCTACCGTCAGATTTGCGACCATATAATGAACGGTCCAGATTTACAATGAAATTACAATATACATTTACAAGGCAATTTTTCCATCGGGGAACGTTGTCTCGGAACCCCCCGTCAGGGGCCCACTTGCCACCAGACCCCGGAGGGGGGGGTAACCCCCCTACACTCCCCCGCGTGGAGGAGTGTACATTCTTTCGGGGTGTAAAGTCTTCATGGGGTATAAACACGTCTGAAAACAAAGACCTCTTAATCAGGAAGATAATCAGGCTCCACAACCAACAATCTCCCACTTGGAGACTAATCTCAACAACTCCATCATTGTTGTATCTGTTAGACTATGATCCTTCTTGGACCTAGCAAATTTATCATCTTCACCTTCATGCTTGAAGACCAACTAAAACTGAGCAAGAACTCAGTTTCTCCCTGGTTACTCCCTTAGTTAACATGTCTGCAGGATTCTGGTTAATGTGTATCTTTTCAAACTTCAAAGTCCATCTTCCAAGACGGATCATATGAAATGGTACTTGAGTTGTATATGTTTAGTCTTCGAATGGAAGGTTGAGTTCTTTGCAAGATGAATGGCACTCTCACTGTCAAAGTACAACCTGCTATTCTCCTACTTCTTTCCCAATTCCTCCATAAACCTCTATAACCAAATCATTTCTTTACTAGCCTATGTACCAGCAACATACTCTGCTTTTGTTGTTGAAAGTGCAACAACCTTTTGCAGTTTCGAAATCCAACTTACTGTTGTTCCACCTACAGTAAAAGCATACCCTGTGGTGCTCCTCCTGCTATCTTTATCACCTGTCATATCTGAAACAGCATATCCCTGTAGAAAAGTGTCTGAACCTTCAAAACATAATGCATGAGTAGCAGTACATCTCAAATACTTGAGAATCCACTTTACTGCCTCCCAATGTTCTTTACTTGGAATGTTCATATACCTTCTCACAACTCCCACTGCATGTGCAATATCTAGTCTTGTGCAAACCATCGCATACATCAAACTGCCAACTACTGATGAATAAGGGACCCTAGACATGTATTCTATCTCCTCCTGTGTCTTGGGACACATTTCCTTAGCTAATTTGAAATGGTTGGCCAAAGGTGTACTAACTGGTTTTGCATTCTACATTCTAAACCTCTCCAACACCTTCTCTATGTACTCACCCTGAGACAATGTCAATTTGCGATTTTTCCCGTCTCTTGTTATTCTCATACCAAGGATTTTCTTTGTGGCACCCAAATCCTTCATCTCAAATGAATTAGCTAATTTCTTCTTGAGCACATTTATATCCTGCATATTAGACCATGCAACAAGCATGTCATCTACATACAATAGCAAGATAATATAGCATCCATTTTCTAGCTTTTTAAAATAAACACAGTGATCAGAATGACATCTATTATAACCTTGTTCTGTCATAAACCTGTCAAACTTCAAATACCAATGCCTTGGAGCTTGTTTTAGGCCATACAAGTTCTTCTTCAACCTGCATACCAAATTCTCCTTCCCTTTGACCTCATACCCCTATGGTTGCTGCATATAAATCTCTTTCTCCAAATCTCCAAGGAGAAAAGTTGTTTTTACATCTAATTGTTCAAGATGCAAATCTTCTACTGCCACAAGACTTAAAATAGTCCTAATTGAAGTCATTTTAACAATAGGCAAAAATATTTCATCAAAATCTATACCTTTCTTTTGTTCAAACCTCTTTACAACAAGTCTAGCCTTGTACCGTTTTTTTCCTCCATCTTCTTCCTTCAACTTGTAAACCCATTTATTCTGCAATGCCCTTTTTCCTCAATGTACCAGACCCCAGTCCCAAGTCTGGTTATTTACCAAGGAATCCATTTCCTCTTTCATGCCTTGCTCCCACTTATTTTCGATGTCTACCTACATTGCCTCTTCATAACATTCTAGTTCACCAGAATCAGTCAACAATAAATAATACAATGAAGGAGAGTATCGTTCAGTGGGTCTACTTAACCTGGTAGATCTTCTAACAACACTTGCAGGAGTTTGAGGTATCTGCTGATCATGTTGTTGTACATTATGATTTTCTGGTACCTTTGGAAAAAAAAATCAGTGATCTCATCAAGCACTGTGTATTCTGGTTTTTCTTTTTCCTGTTTATTTGCTGCAACTGATCTTTGTACATGACCTTCTCATTGAATATGACATCTCTACTCCTAATGATTTTGTTATTTTCATAATCCCATAAGCGATAGCCAAAATCATTAACATCCAAGATGGACAAGGTGATCGAGGTCCGTAGTGAGAAAGTGTACAGATTACATTTTGAGCCAGCGAAAGCATTAGTCAGCAACAGCACTGATTTGGGAGAGTTATGGCACAAACGGATGTCACATTTGCATTTTGGTGCGTTGGGTCATTTGAGACAGGCAATTACAGGAATTCCTAAGGTTGTAGCAAAGAAGCATGACCCTTGTAAGGGTCGCGCATTGGGAAAGTATACCTGCAAGGCATTTCCATCTAGTAACCATAGGTCCAAGGGGATCTTGAATCTAATCCATTCAGATGTTTGTGGTCCTATGAGTGTGCAGTCAGTTAGTGGTTTCAACTACTACGTGATATTTATTGATGACTACTCTAGGAAGACCTAGATATATTTCCTTAAGACCAAGGATGAGGTCTTTGACAGATTCAAGGAGTTCAGAGCTCTAGTAGAGAATCAGTCTGGTAGGAGGATCCAAGTACTTAGATCGGATAATGGGGGTGAGTACACCTCTAATGGGTTCATGGAATATTGTGTTGTTGAGAGAATTAAGAAGGAGCTCACGGTTTTTTATAACCCGAAGCAGAATGGAGTGGAAGAGTGCAAGAATAGGACCATAGTGGGTGCAGCACGTGCGATGATACATGATCAGGTGTTACCGATGTTTTTATGGGCAGAGGCTTGTCACACAACTGTATATATACAACAAGAGTCCCCATACCATTTTGGGGAAATTGACACTCAAGGAGGTTTATACAGGGATTGGGCCAGATGTGAGTCATCTTCGCATCTTTGGGAGTGTTTGTTATTGTCATGTCCCTTCGAAGAAGACAACAAAGTTGGACCACATAGAAGAGAAGGGGATACTAGTTGGTTACAATGAGGTCTCCAAGGCCTACTGCGTCTTTGTGTCAGCACGCTAGAGGATTGTGGTAAGCAGGGACGTCCAATTCGAGGAGAAGCGAGCCTTGAGGAGATCTAGAGATATGTCAGCGCAGGCAGAGGACCAGCAAGGACATGACACAGGGAAAAAGATTGAGGACGTACAAAGCATTGAGTCATAAGCACAAGGTACAGGTACAGGTACTAGTGTTGAGAGGGAGACTAGTGGACAGGACAGTCAGGAGACTGGTGAGGAGGATGAGCAGCACGAGGTTGTTCAATAGGAGATTGAGCCTAGGCCACGACCTAAGTGGTAAAGGTCCACAGTTAGTGATTCTAGACAGGTAACACCTCCAGAGAGATCTTTTAGACAGAGTAAACCACCGTAGAGATTTGGGTACATGGCACTCATGACAGAGCTTATAGATGTCGAGCCTTCCACTTATGAGCAGGTTGCACAGCATGTAGTGTGGCAGGAGGCCATGATGGAGGAGTATGCCTCCATTATGAAGAATGATGTATGGGAGGTGGTGCCCAGGCCAGAGGGCAAACGGGTGGTTCGATCCAGATGGATCTATAAAGTCAAACATGCAGTAGATGGAAGCATGCAAAAGTATAAGGCGTGCTTCATAGCCAAGGGGTTTGCACATAAAGAGGGAGTCGATTACAAGGAGACTTTCGCCCCGGTGGCTAGATATTCCTCCATTCGAGCAGTTATGTCATTAGCAGCAGAGATGGACTAGTGCGTTCATCGGATGGACATGAAGACTGTCTTCCTCAACAGACTTATTGAGGAAGAAGTCTATATTGAGCATCCTGAAGGTTTTGAGGTGGGCGACAGGGAGACGCATGTTTGCAGGTTGCGACAAGACTTGTATGGGTTCAAGCAGGCACCTCGAGCGTGGTACTCAAGTATCGACAGTTATTTGCGAGAGGTGGAATTCCAGCAGAGTGAGGTTGATTTGAACCTCTATTTTCTAGCAGGTGAGGTTCCTCTCATACTGGTACTTTATGTTGATGATCTCTTTCTTACTGGAGATGAGCAGTTGATTGCAAACTGCAAAGCGAACCTTGCAACAAAGTTCGAGATGAAAGACCTTGGTTTGATGCACTACTTCCTTGGTCTGGAGGTTTGGCAGACATATGGGTGCTTCTTCTTAGGACAGGGGAGATCTTGTGCAGATTCAGGATGACAAATTGTAGGCCCATGTCCACGTTTCTAGTGACAAACTGGAGGAAGATTGATGTATCTAGTTCTGAGACAGTAGACCCCACCATTTATCCTCAACTTATTGGATCGCTCATGTATCTAGTCAACACGAGGTCGAATATTAGCTTTGCAGTTAACTCTTTGAGTCAGTTCATGGTGGACCCTCGGAGAGTACATTGGATAGCTACAAAGCATGTGCTTCACTACTTGAGAGGTACAGTGGAGTACGGATTGTTGTATGAGCGCAGTGGTAGACTGGCATTGGCAGGTTTTACAGATGTTGATTAGACAAGATGTGCAGAGGACAGAAAGAGCAATTCAAGGTGTTGCTTCAGCATTGGATCAAGTATTATATCTTGGTTCAGCAGGAAGCAGAGATCAATGGCATCGAGCTTTGTTGAGGCAGAGTACATGGCAGCGCGTTTAGCAGCATGTGAGGCACTGTGGTTGAGGAAGTTGTTCTTTGGATTGTTTGGTGAGAAGTTAGAGGCTATAATGATACATTGCGATAATCAGAGTGGCATCAGGCTCTCTGAGAATCCTGTGTTTCTTGATCGTAGCAAGCATATAGACATCCGTTATCACTTCATACGAGATTGTGTATAGAGGGGAGTTGTGAGGCTCCAATACATACAAACAAATGATCAGATGGCGGATATATTCACAAAGGCACTATGCAAACAAAAATTCAATAAGTTCAAAGATCATATGGGGTTGGTTCAAAATCCCTTCCTTGTTAAGAGGGAGTATTGAGAAGTGTAACTCAGAAGGTCTTCCCCATGTGTGGTGTCCTAGCATGCTGGGGGTCAATGAAACTAGCCAAGTTGATGGGTTAAATCTTTTTCCTAAGTCTAACTTACAAAAAGTACAATAAATGTGTTATATTTTAATGTTGACTTCATAAGCACTTTTTCTAAAGTTAAAAGTGAATAATTTAAGTGATGGTCTTTTAATCTTGGCCATCCATCTCATTAAGAGAGTGAGGGTTGATCTCAACCCTTGATCTCTTTGGAGATAGGGTTTTCGCTTGCTCATTGAGATAAAAGAAATCGACTTGGTGGCTGGGGTGTATTGTTCATTGAGAGAGGGCGAATTTCTGCTAGAAAAAGAGATTTACTTGAGGGCTTTCTAGAAGAAAAGTGCATAAAAGACAGAGGAGACATTTTGCAGGTGAATCGAGTAGCTTTCATTGACATTTGCAGAGGTCGTACTTCAGATCTAAGTGAGGGTCGTATAGGTGACGCAGAGGGTCATACGCACTGCACAAAGGTCATATTTTTCTCGATCATTTTTTTGCTGCTAAGGTCAACTTGATTGGGAGAGGTCTGTACAGATTTTCAGGAAGAAATTGTTGGGGTTTCTCTCAACTTATCGGCTGGATTGATTTGTCTTGTAAGAGATCTCTACATTTTTTGCTGCATAATAAAAATCCACAAACTAAAGAATTGGTTTTCCCACATTGGAATTTCCCAGGGGTTATTTTACCCAAAAAATGTGTCTCTCATGTGATGTGATTGTTGTTATCTTCTTCATTGTAGATAAGATTTATTTCTGTTGTGCATTGTTTAGTTTTGTGAAGAAACTTAGTTGTAACCTAAGAAAGACAATTTCTAAAATTATTTTAATGTGCTAAGTAAATTTCTGAGTGATATATTGTGAATATTTCTGGTTCATCCTATTGGGTTTTAGTGGATTCAAAAACGCAAAACCATGACACTCGAGTTACGAATAAGCACACTTGCACTGTTTGCTACGTGGTTGGTCAATACACTCTCCAGTGTTTGAAGCTTCCAAAGTTTTGTGAGTTGCATAGTCACTCCTTTTAACCTAGTGATGTTGCTTCTGCTACTTCACAACAGCCCCTCCCTTTACATACGCCCACCCATGCTCGAGGCAATAATAATGCCCACCACGCTCAACCAAAAGCTCGATGAAGATGCATCACACCTTGCAATATTTCTGAGACAAATCATTACACTGGCTTGTGTTAGGACCTCCAAGAAGTTCTACGATCAATAGCCAAATTACCTCATCAAGATGACCCCCAAACTAAAGAAGACCTTCCCTCCCAATATAGCATCATTACTTCAAATGGTGAGGCTCCTCTAGCATCGACATCCTTAGTTACCCACCAACCGAGTGTTCGACCTTCCCAACAAATCAACGTCGTTGCTAGGATAGAACCACCAAGACCAGGAGAAACCCCTTCCCATCCTATTGATTGATTGAACAACCTTCCCACGAATATGAACCATATGGCCACTTCCACTATTGTCCCCCCTAGAAACAAACCTTTGGATTCAAAACCACCTTTGGTCGAAAAAAGAGACAATACAGCAATTTGTTTCCATGCACTTTTTGTTCCTTGGCCTTCTGTGAGAATGCCCCTTTAGGTTAATTAGCCTCCATGTCCTCTTCTAGAGTGTCGCCTTTTTTATCGTTTTACCCTCTTTTCCTTGGAAGATATCAAGGCACCCTTCTCTACCCTTTCCATGGATTTTCAATCTCATTTGCATGCCTCTTCGCCCATTATCTTCCCATGAAGAAGAATTCCTAGAGGCATAACTACCCTAAATTGTCCATGTGATGAACACCATAGCTACTCTCTCGTTGACTCCCTTGCTGGGTTTGATCTTTCCAATGGAACCTGTTACCTCCAGGAGAGGTACCCTATGATTTTTCAATTGGCTACACCATTGTAAGCCCGGGAAGATGCAAGTTAAAGCCTTGTAGGCCATGTGGAGGATATTGTATTATGGACTCTTATGCCTTTGTGGTCGACCATGCCCGGTCCTTGTAGTTCCCACTCTCATTTTGTTTCATCCTGCATAGGATTGGAGGTCTAGAGGTGGACCTATTGGGACACATGGTTTACGGGTGCCAGGTTCTTTGTAGGGGTGATCACACTATGTAGGGCTAGCTCGGCCCATGGTCTTGCGCACCTATGTCTTGTTCCACATGGTCATGTGTCTAGAGTCCATATGCATCCCTTGGCCTTGGTAAATTTATCATTGTACAGTTCTCAACATGGTAGTCTCAAAATTTGCAGCATCTCACTTTTTTCGAGGCAAATCATGAATCCCAATGCACGGGGTCTCAAAGCTAAAAATACAACAGGGGCTCAATTTGACCGTCATGATGTGTACTAGACATGCCACATCGAAATATCGGCAAAAGACAAGTTTTTTAAGCAAAAAAACAATTTTCGAAGGGTCACACAAGTATATTTATGGGAAAACGTGGCATAAGAAGGCCATTCATCGGCATGCAAAGATAAACTCGACGGCAAAGATGAAGTAAGGCTCGATCTAGACAAAACCCATGTTTCAATTCTTCAATGCAGAAACTTTTACATGAAACCTATAAAATCAAGGCAAATGAAAGGGATAAAGTGAAAATATTTAAATAAAGATGTTCCCCCTTATCCCAACCATGGTAAAAGGACAAAGGCAAATATAACAATATCAGAAAACCTTGTTACATAAAGTGCTAACCCACTTCATGAGGGCACGTGAATTATTCACCTTGAACAAAGTTTAGGGAGGCGTATGGTAATGTGTAAAGCGGGTCGCCCCTTGTTTTCATGTGATGACTCATCTTGAGTAAGTAAATTAAATTCGATCCCCCCTCTTACACTTTATTCAAGTGGGTAAAGGTGCAACAATAGAAGGGTATACCTTATGGAACACCCATGGTAAATCCTATGATGCCATGGTTTCATTATTTGGGATGTCGCTTCAATGGAGTCGCCAAATGAACTTAGTGTTCATCAAAAATGGAGGGTACCTTCCCTTAATGGAGTCGCCAGGCAAGCTAGGGGTAAAGGCTTTGGTATCAAAGCTTACCAAAGAGTCGTTAGGGAACGAAAGAAGATTCAAAATCCTCCCCTGCAACGGCGGCAAAATGTTATTGCACAAATTGTAGGTTGGGCAAAGCATGACCCAATCCACAAACGTGGGACAATTGTGAGAGTATCTACCCACTGTCACCTTAGATAGATACTCCCCCCACTTTAGTGAAGGAGAAATCCTACACAAGGGGGGAATCTTGGTGACCCTAGGGGGATTTAGATGGAAAGTGATATAATGGAAGATGAAACCCCTACAGGTCAAAGTAAGAAGTGGAAAACGACTTGGGTAAGAGTCTTGTTGGTAAAGGTAGGTTGCCAAAGTAAAGTGTACCTGCAAGAGATTATTATACCTGCCCGAGACAAGACAAAATATGGATATATAAGCCAAATAATCAAATATATATCAGCAAGTAAACAATAATATATATCAGCAAGTAAATGATAACAATAACTGCAAAATGTATCACTAAAAGTCTAGCAAAGATGCAAGAGACTAAGCTAGCAATTACTTGTTTAACTCAAGTATAATAAAGCGAGACTTTAGTGACAATAGAGGGTTGTTAGGTAGTGTTTTCAGAGAATTATTGTAACAGCCAAGTGACTGTAGCAAACTTTTGATACAGCAGCAAAATCCAACCACCAAAATGAACAAGTAAACCACCCAAAAGATAGCCAACCTCAAGTGGATTAACTGTAGGGGTTCCAAGCAAATTTCAATGGTTGAAGAATGAATAAAAGAAAGAATTTAAGTGAGTTTGTTGCAGCCCTAATGGCTGTAGCATAAATTTATTACAGCAGCAAGAAATACTTAGCCAAGCTAGACGCCCTAGGGGCTCAAGCAAGCCAATAGTAGGTAGAATTGAATCCATTTTAGACAAATGAAATATCTAAATAAAACACGTTTTCCAATGCAATGATTTTATTTCTCCACCAAGTTTCATCTTAATTGTTAATTGATAAGTCATTTTTCACAAGGTTGCTAGGAGGAGTAAAAGGGCTTACACCATCCTAGACTTACCTTTGTTGGATTCTCTTGCTCTCGGGAGTAAAAGGGCTTACACCCTTAGAGAAGTAGTGGATTCAACTCATATAACATAGACTCCATTACCCAATAGATTAAAAGCACTAATCTGATAATTGCACTGGAGAAAGAAAAGCGTTGCATTGGAAAACATGTTTTATTGAGATATTTTATTTGTCTAAAGGGGATTCAATTCTACATGCTATTTGCTTGCTTGAGCCCCTAGGGCGTCTAACTTGGCTAAGTATTTCTTGCTGATGTAATTAATTTATGTGATAGCCATTAGGGATGCAGCAAACTCCCTTAAATTATTTTTTTCATTCATTCTTCAACCATTGAAATTTGTTTGGAAGCCACTACACTTAATCTACTTGAGGTTGGCTATCTTTTGGGTGGTTTACTTGCTCATTTTGGTGGTTGGATTTTGCTGCTGTAGCAAAAGTTTGCTATAGTGACTTGGCTGATACAATAATTCTCTAAAAACACTACCTAACAGTCCTCTATTGTCACTAAAGTCTTGCTTTATTACACTTGACTTAAACTAGTAATTGCTAGCTTAGTCTCTTGCATTTTTGCTAGACTTTTAGTGATACATTTTGCAGTTATTGTTATCATTTACTTGCTGATATATATTATCGTTTACTGCTGCAATATAGGACAGCAAGCTTCACTTGCTTGTCCATTTGATTATTTGGCTTGTATATCCATATTTTGTTTTGTCTCGGGCAGGTATAATACTCTCTTGCAGGTACACTTTACTTTGGCAACCTACCTTTACCAACAAGACTCTTACCCAAGCCAATTTTCACTTCTTACTTTGACCTATAGGGGTTTCATCTTCCATTATATCACTTTCCATCTAAATCCCCCTAGGGTCACCGGGATTCCCCCTTGTGTAAGATTTCTCCTTCACTAAAGCGAGGGGGGTATCTATCTAAGGTGATAGTGGGTAGATACTTTCACAGTTGTCCCACATTTGTGGATTGGGTCGGGCTTTGCCCAGCCTACAATCTGTGCAATAACACCGCTTTAAAACTAAAAAATATAAAAAGCATAAATACAAAAAAAAATATTTATCCTAGCTTGCTCCTAAAATTTTATCTTTCATAGCTAGTGAACCCTTGGGGATTTTGTCTCTAGAGTTATCTTTACCCCAAGGCTATTTGACCCTCTAGTTTTCTGCACTCTAATGTCTATTTGACAAGCGTAATCTGAGAGTTTTGCAGATCTGAAAATTTACAACAAATCCTACACCAGATCCGGCAAGAATCTCATCCAAAAGGGAAGCTACAAGGTAAGTATTCTATCATAAAACCCCTTCTATTTTCCAAAATTGTTTTCTACAGTTATATCATTTATTTTCTGGAATATAACAACAATTTTCAGCCACAACAAAGTAATTTGTTGGCTGGAATTTTTTGGGGGGTTTTGACCCTAGGGGGATTTGAACCCCAACTCTGCAAAGTGATTTCCAGCTGGCTGCAAATTACCATTTTGTTGCATATCTAAAGCTTCGGGCATAGGAAATCACTCTTAGCTTGTTTCCCAAGCTTCCTAGCGCACAGATCTAGTGACCTAAGGTGCTTAACACTTGTGGGAGGCCTCAACAGGGCCATGTTTCTTGTTGTTTTGTGCTCTGTTTATGCATTTTACAGATCTGAGAACTCGGGACAGCAAGAAACAACTCAAAGTACAGCCATATTACCAAAAGCTATACTTAAAAATACATACGAAGAATTGGTAAGGGCTTTCACCGCTCTTTTGCACTATTTTGTTGTTTTATCTTACAAATCTTAAGTGGTTTTATTTTGCTGGTCTGCATTATTTCTGTTAGTTATTTATCCTTCCAGATCAGTTTGCTTAAATAATTAACTCCTACCTTCACCGCTATATCTCATAGGCATTGGTCTACTAATTTTTGGGTGAAGTTATTGTGTTAGGGAAGCCTCCCAAAGTCCTTTAGCGTAGGAGTTGGGCTTGAACAGAGAAGGACTTGTGCCACGGTAACATTGGACACTTGTCCTACGTGATACCTCCTTAGCCTCTTGAGGGACCTTGACGAGGCTGCTAGTTTGGTCGATAACAAAACCCATTGTCTCCGCTCCTCCTTTCCAAGTGCTTTGTGTGTGTTGGGTATGTGTTATATTCTTTGCATGTGTGTGTGGGGGGGCGTCAGATTCGACAACTGCGTCTGACGATCCCTTTAGTAGTGTTCTTTGTGTCGTGTGCGCCGGGCGCATTTCTAGGGGGGTCCCAGGGGGGGGCAGGGATGCCCCCCCTGGTTATGCGCAGCGTTCAGCACCGGGCATTAGCCCGAGGTGGACAGGGTTTGAGGCAGCACCCCAAATTTATTTATTTTTGGCGGTTTTTGCTATTTTTAGCGGTTTTCTAAATTAATCCCGGATTAAGGGATTAGGGTTTTGGTATCTACGAAATACCTAAAAACATTGTATATATTGTATGGTGAATGGTGAAATTCAATATAATGAATATAAGAAAGGTTTTCCCGGTTGAGGGTTTCCGGTAAAAAATCTTTGTGTACTCTGTGTATAAGCCATTGATTAAATTCTATGTTGCACGGGAACCCGTCCCCCCCAAAAAAACCCGCGTACCCGCCGTCCCCGCATCCTGGGGACTTGGGGACCCTTAGGAAACTTACCCAAATTGTTGGGGACTCCATTGGGGGCTCGGGGACTTGTTGGTCGTCCCCAAGACGTTCCGAACAAATTTTGAGGATGTTCTAGGTAGATTTCAGGGATTTTTGGGGGCAGATTTTGGGGATATTCCGAGCATATATCTTCAGTCTTGAAAATCATGGAAATTGATGATTGGACAATAAGATCATTTTTCCCATCCATTATTTTTGCATTGCATTGAATCTAAATCTGTTGTAAAAGTTGTAGCTCAAAACATGGGTTTTGTATGATGGGTTTTGATTTCGGTTTTTGGTGATTTAAATATTATATTTTCAGCAACAAGGTTACAAGAAGCAAAGTTTCCATGTCAAAAAAACAAGAAATGCAACATTTCAAAGGGTTGATCCTTATGGTTACTGCTCTTGTTCTTCTCATTTTTCTGGTCATCTTAGCTTTTAGATATTCTACATGGGTTTCCAGGAGTCATTCAATTATAGTGCTTCCGCCATTCCAACCTCAAGCATTGTGAAAACAATAAGATAGTAGTGACTTCGATTGGGTACTAAATGTTTGAATAAATTCCTATTCAATCACCTTCTTAATCTGAAATATGAATCTAATCTCTTTATAGAACCAAAGTGTTTTATA
>ML825009.1:13650-53698 GCA_009831015.1 Picea engelmannii
AGGATCTTCTCTTGAGAATATAGCAAAGGATTGTTGGGTTTTTCTCCCTTGTTGAGAAGGGTTTTCCCAAGATATTTCTTGTGTTCTTGTGCATGGTATTTCTTCTTGTGATCTTGGTTATTGCAGCAATTGTGAATGGTGTAACTGCATTTGTTTATGGTTCAAGTACATGACTAAAATGAAATAAACCTCATGCTTGAGCCAAGCATAGTGAAAACTCAACATGGTATCAAAGGATAGGTCTTGAAGAACCCATTGCACAAGCATTAAAGCCAACCATCCTCCTTTCTGAAATTTCGTACGGCCCTCTAGGGTTTTCTGCAATTCCGTACGGCCCTCCTTTTTCAATTCCAGCACTTTATACTTAAACGTTGGGGCTAAAATTGGCATAGGAGACTACGGCCTCCTTCAGCGCACCTCCAGAAACTCTAAGAGTGAAATTCAGAGAATTTGATTTTTGGCCCTAAGGTTTCTAGTGTTTCGCAATTTTCTGCAGAAAATTCAGATCTAGGTTTTTTGCAGCTCATTGAAGGAGCTTTTCAACTCACCAATGTTCTTCTGACTTTCAAGGCTTATTGTTAGCAGTCATAAGCCCAACAAAACCTAAGTTTGCTTTCCTACCCTAGGCATTAGGTTTTCTAGCCCAGTTGGCAAGGGTTTGTGAAGAATCTGAAATTATGATGAACAAAACCTTGGTGGAAGATAGGCTTGATGGATCACGCAGCTTTAGTTCCTGGAAGTCAAGACTTCAGGTCACCCTTGAAGAGGAAGACTTATTGTGGGTGATACAAAAAGGTTTACCAGAGACATCTACTGATGAAGAAAAGGAAGATGACGTCAAGGCAAGGAAGATAATCATCTACTCAGTAAGAGATCATCTCCTGCCTCATATTGCCAACATGAAGACAGCTTATGAAATATATGAAGCATTGAGGAATACGTTTGAGAGTAACAACACCCTCAGAGCTCTTACATTGAAGGGACAGCTTCAAAATATCAAGATGACAAAAGGTGACACCATGGCTACCCTCTTCATGAAGATGTTAGAGATCAGAGATCAGCTAGGTGCCATTGGAGAAATCATAGAAGACAAAGAACTTGTTTTGTCCACTCTCAATAATCTTCCAAAATATTTGGAACCATTTCTTCAAAATATCAGTGGTAGAGAACAACTACCTACTTTTGATCGTCTATGGACAAACTGTACCCAAGAAGAAATCAGACTTATAGCTAGAGGAGTGGAAGACTCCCCTCATGATGACAATCATGCTCTTGCACTTCATACAAAGAAAGAAGGAAGAAATACAAGAAACTTCATGCAACCATTCAAAGACGAGAAGAATTCAGGTTATCACAGAAAAGACGTGTCAAAGGTCCAGTGCTTCAGATGTGACAAGTATGGACACATTGCGAGAAATTGTCCTACCCAGAAGAAAGAAAGACAATATGCTTCCACTGCTGACATGGGTCCAGACCCACCTCGGAAAGTTGAAGACGTGAGAGATGAGGATTACTTCCTCTAAAAACAAATACAAGATTGAGCATAATCGTAGACTAGGGTAAGTTTTGTACTGCTTTCCTTATTTGATTAACCTGTAGTTGCTTTCTGATAATGAAGGTTATTATCTTATCTTGGACCATTATCCTTGGTACGGGAGTCCAAATTTTCTTGATTGATTATTTTCCTAGTAGAAGAGACCAACAAAATTACTATAGAATCAGTAGAGAACCTGAGAAGACATGAGATGCCTTCAGTTTAGCAAATAGGAAAAGGAAGATGTCTATCCTTCAGACTTTAGACGGAGTCACTTGTCTCAGAGAGAGTCAAACTATTTGAGAAAAAGGAAAAGAAAATACCTTCTCATCTTCAATAGTTCAGAGGGATACAGTTATTGTTCCAGTTGATCCAGTTAATCTTCTCAATGCCATAGCAAAAGAGTATCAGTCCATCTTGAAAAATGATGTGTGGGATATTGTTCCGAGACCAGAAGGGAAGTTTGTAGTAACTCCCAAGCGGATCTATAAGATCAAGCATGCAGCTAATGGAAGTGTTGAGAAATACAAAGCGAGATTTGTAGCCAAAGGATTCTCACAGGTGGAGGGAATTTACTATGAGGATACATTTGCTCCAGTAGCCCGATACACTTCCATTCGTACTATCACTGCACTAGTTGCATCCATGGGTTGGAAACTACATCAAATGGATGTAAAGATAGCCTTTCTCAATGGTGAGATTGAGGAAGAAGTTTACATCGAGCAACCAGAGGGATTCGTGATACACGATGAGAAAACTCATGTGAGCAGGTTCAAGAAAGCCATGTATGGACTAAAGCAAGCACCTCTTGCCTGGTACGAGAAAATGGATGGATTCTTGATGAGTTTGGGCTTCAACAAGAGTGTTGTTGATCCAAACCTATATTATCGTATTGTTGGTGACGAGTGCCTGATCTTGGTCCTACATGTGGATGACTTATTCCTCACCGGTTCAAAAAGACTTATTGTTGAATGCAAGCGAGCATTGACTTCTAAATTCGAGATGAAGGATCTGGGTATGATGCACTACTTCTTGGGACTAGAAGTATGGCAGAGGATTGATGAGATTTTCCTGAGTCAAGGAAAATATACAGTGGAGATATTGAAGAAGTTCGGTATGACAGACTGCAAATCCATGCATACACCAATCGTGATGGATTTGAAGAAGATGAACGATGCTTCTATTGATTCAGGCGAGATTGATCCACATTTATACCGACAACTAATTGGATCATTGATGTATCCGGTTAACACCATACCTGACATATGTTATGCAGTGAATGTACTTAGTCAGTTCATGAGTCGGTCGAGACAAACTCACTAGATAGCAGCGAAACATGTATTGAGATATCTACGCGGCACAGCTGGATATGGCCTGAGATATGCCTCCAGTGTAGCCATGAGTTTGCAGGGATATGCCGTTGCAGATTGGGTAGGGAGCGCAGTGGACCGAAAGAGCACATCCGGTTGTTGTTTTACCTTAGGGTCTACCATGGTTTCCTAGTGCAGCAGGAAACAAAGCTCTGTGGCCTAGAATACCGCAGAAGCAGAGTATATAGCATTGAGTGTGGCAGTCCACGAAGCAGTGTGGCTTCGCAAGCTCCTGACAGATTTATTTGATCATGAGATGGATCCTACCATTATTCATTGTGATAACTGGAGTTGTGTGAAGCTCTTTGACAATCATGTGTTTCGCGATAGATCAAAACACATTGAGATAAAATATCATTATATCAAAGACATGGTGCAGAGGAAAGAAGTACACGTGCAGTACCTTCCTACACATGAGCAGATTGCAGATATCTTCACCAAACCGCTTGCCAAGAGGAAGTTCGAGTTCTTTCGTGAGAGACTTGGCCTGGCGGAGAATGCCTCCCTAGCTAAGAGGAAGTGTTGATGATTACAGCTTCGTGAGACATCCTCCAGGACACATACTGAGTGAGTAGACCTGTGAGAGAGCCCATGTGTTGGGTGTGCCCATGAGATGGGCGTGTCGTTCCTCTCTAGACTGAGATGAGACGATATGTGCCCATGTGTGGGGTGAGGATGCCCATGAGTTGGGTGTGTCATTCCTCTTTGGATTGAGATGAAACGATGTGTACCCCTGTGTCGGGTGAAGGTGCCCATGTGATGGGTGTATGTGAGACTCTGGACTAAGTTGTTATGACGTGTGGTCTCCTGCCTTGTGGATGCAATTGAGTCAGGCTTGAGATGGTACTCCAGATGATTCTCCTATGGACACAGTGACATAGAGATTTGTTGAGTAGGGCGTCCCTGTGGCTGAGCACAAGTGGGCCTACCCCTAGTGGTTGAGCATTAGTGGATATGTGAGATCCCTTGCTATATTGTCTGAGAGTAAGATTTACCTGTAACCCTAATTGTGATGTAAAGGGTACAAGTCGGCTCCACCATATGTTAAAGATAATTAATGTTTATTGTAAAAATTAATTATTTTCTGAGATATTGAGGTCGACCCTGTTGTGCCAACAGACACACCTACTGTTGTGTCTGGTCTAGTATAAGTAAAAGTAATTTCCCCATTGAGGAAACACACAAGTCACTTGTCATTTGGAAATTTCAGCAAGTACATCTTCTAGGGCTGAAGTGCGCACCTCTCTTGGGTGCAAGTTTCAAGGTAGTAGAACACCCTCTTGTGTGCATTAAGGTTTCATGGTTGGATGATCTCTCTTGAGAATATAGCAAAGGATTGTTGCGTTTTTCTCCCTTATTGAGAAGGGTTTTCTTCAGCAATCCTTTGCTTTTGGAAAACCTCATCAAAATCTTTTCCCTTGGCATCTTGTTGGTCAAAAATTTGTTCCCCTTCTTCTTGGAAATCAACGGTAAGAGTTTCAAGGGAAACTAATCTTTCCAAACCAAAATTGTTTGGGGTACCTTTGGGGTGACTTATTTTGGTCCCTAGAGAGAAAATGTGTTTTCCTTTGGACAAGGAGATATTTACCTCAATTTGCATGGCCATGTTATAAACTTCGTTGAGTGTTTTTGGCCTCTTCTTACTTAGGAGGAACCCTAAATGCACCAAGAGTGCATTGGTAAAGAGATATAGAAGGTACTTGTCTTCGGGATGATGGTTTCGAGGAATTTGATATAGCAATCTGTCAAACCTATCCCGGAAATCCCCGATAGTCTCATTTTCAGTTTGTTTTGCATACTCAAATTCTTTTAGTAACGTTTGGATATCTTCCAATTTCATACCCCACCTTTTGAGAAAGATTTCTTCTAACTGGTCAATAGACGCGATGCTAGCGACCGGGAGATTATCATACCATATCCTAGCATTTCCATGTAGAGTGGCAAAGAAGAGTTTCATTACCAAGTCTTCAGCATCATCACTGATAGGGTGGAGTTGAAAGAAAGCCCAAAAATTACTCATGTGATAGTCGATTCTTTGCCCATCACTACCAGTGAATCTAGGGAGCCACTTTTCGTATTTCGGGGGCATTTGTCGAGGGTATCCCGAGATTTTACTCATGTCCAAAAGTGTGAAGTTTCTCGGGTCCCATTAAGAAGTCATAGTTGGCTTCGTCATCAGTGGTGTCGCCAGATAATCTTCTTGAAATTATCAAAGAAATAAGGGAATCATCCTTAGTGGAGTCGCTAGGTAAGCTTTGTAAGATAAGGACTCTTCAGGAAAGGCTTACTGAAAAGTGTCGTCTGGAGGAGAATTGACTCAGTGTTCCCCGACAACGACGCCAAAATGTTATCACACAGTTTGTACTTGGATGTAAAGGAAAGGTAAAAGAAAGGGAAACTGGCAAAACTGGAGACTATCCTATCACTATCACCTCGATAGGATAGCTCTTTCTATTTAGGGTGGTAGGCCCAGGGGAGACGTCCCCGATGACCTGGGGTTTTGAGAAGGCAAAGGCTTATGACTAAGTAAAAGCTTCCCCCTCACAAGTCACCACCGATCAGAAAGTTCGACTAAACAGCCAATAAAGATAATGATAACCAGAAGTGTACCTGCCTGGAACAAAGCAACAAGAAAACTATATATCTGCAAGATCACTTGTTGGTTAGTACTTCATAGAATCAAGGACTTTCTGATATAAAGCAATTGACCGATAATATTGATGAAGCAAATCAATGATGTACAATAGCAATAGTCACAATGCGTCACTTCACAATAAATGCTAAAGAAAGCTTCACAATGAGCAAGAACGTTTTATCATCAATATCGTAATACCATCATTTATTTAGAAGCAAAGACTATCATGCATTAGCCAATCGTTCAACTTGCTTACAGAAGCCAAAATGTTGCAAAGTATAATAACTATAAATCAAATGGATAATGGCAACAATAGGGTTAGTAGGTTAGTCTAGGCTAGGGTTAGAAGATGTTAGCAATTGTTCAAAGGTATTTGTTGTTTGAAGTTTGTGATCAAAGAACTCAAGCATAAAGGTCTTAGATCAGTGCATTCATAGGGCAAATGGAGTCAAAGGTAGCGGCAAATGTTGAAGAAGGAAAATGATAATGGAAGGGCTAAAGACAAGAGAGTTTGATGGTGAAGTGTTGTTGAGCCAAGGCTTCAACAATCAAACCCTAGGGGAAAACGACTCACTAAGGTGTAGAAACCCTAGGCCTTAGTGTGTTTTCCTCCTTCTTTAGCTCAATGACAAGATAGGATTGAGGAGAAAAGGTATGGTGTTGCAATGGCAAGGCCCTAGCAATGTCTTCAATAGGTAAAAAATCATTGGCACAATCTTAGCAGGGAATTAAAACAAGGACACCAACATGTGCTTGTTTACTAGGGTTTCTTCAAGCAAATTTCATTAACAAAATGCAAGTAAAATACTATAACCATTCAAGTAATGGAAGGATTGTAGAAATTCACTTACATTCACCAAGTATCATCAATGCCAAACCCTAATAAACCTTCCACCAAGAGAAATGCCAAAAATAGCCAAAACAAGCCTCCTTCAACAAATGCACACTAGAATTTCAGCCAAAACCCTAAAGGAGGACGCAAATTTCAGACCTCACACAAGTGTGAGTGAAAGATTATCCTAAAATGAGAGTTAAAACCCTAAATTTATACAATAGCAATGACCATAAATTAATTTTAGGTCATCAAAAGGCCAACATGGCCAAAATACATAATAATATTGTTTTTACATTAAATGTCATAATCAAAACCTAAATCAAGCAAAAATGAGGACGTCATGCCCCTTTAGGGTGACGTTAGCCCTTTCTAGGGAAACGTTGGCTTCCTGAAGAAAAACGTTAGGCCCCCTTGGGCCTCCAGAAGCTGCCACACGTGCCACAACTGCCACAACTGCCTCCCAAAACCTCCACAGCAATTGGATGACGTCATGGGCCTTCCAAGGCCAACATCCTAGTGGAAAGGGCATAATCCCCCTGGGTTCAGGCCTGCTAAGTTGCCTCTAGTGGAATGTCCTCTTCTCCGGTGCAAAGCCTTTTCCTTTGCCCCCTGTTGGGGTCTCAGCATCCATCTGATGGGTTGTCAACACCATGGAGGTCCGAACTAATCATCTCCCCATGTGTACCTATCCATAATGGTACATGTTGGTCGGGTATGGTCCTGCACATCAACAGATACGCCCTCCATGGGCTCATAAGTCACAGGGATCATAGCAATGTCAATCACATCTAATCATCAATTTTATTAAACATGTGCATAAAACCCCTTTTACTCAGTCAAGTACTCAAAGACATTATACAAATCTGCAAACCAAGTTTGGAGAAAGTGACAGGGCGTCCTATTGGGCAAATGCTCACCGGATGTGGGGTGTTTCCGGGAGAAATCAAATCGAAGCCATGTGAGTGGATGAGGTGGTAAGGGATGTCTGGACAAGGGGTGCAGTGATAGCAGAGAAATGCATGGCTTACCTGTGGGTGCCTCTGTAGAGGGTGAGTTGCACCTGTCATGGATGTAAGTGTTTCCAAGCCCATTCATGCCTTTTATCTTTATTCTTTACTGCTTTTTCTCTTTCAAGAAGCTAATCAAGGGACACTTCCTTGGCATGGTGACCAGTGGTGGCAATGTTACCCACAAGCACTTTCACGGAAATGAGAAGGTTGGCTTGTGATGAGACCTCCTTTCTCTTGGCTATGCCACCAAGAGCCACTACCCTAGCGTGGTAACCAACTGCTAGTAGTGTCATACCGCTAGATGCCCATGGACCTAATAGGTTGGCTCGTGATGAGACCCCCTATCCTCTGACTAGGTCTTGTTTTATTATTTTTATGGGACCCTTTGTTTCTTGCTGAGAAGCTTTTTACTGCTTTCTCGGGGAACCCAGGGCAAAGCATCTCGAGGTTTCATTTTTAGGCTTCTATCTTTTGCCAACTGCTTTTACCCTCTGGGCCTTTAGCCCCTTCTTCCCACAAGGTAAGGTGCAACCCTTAAATATTTGGCCAACCCAATGCCCGGACCAGTGTAATGGGGTGGATGAGCGGGAGAAAGATGGAAAGTGGTAAGTATGGTGAGAGTGGACGATAGCTTCTCATGAATCCCCCCAGTGGCAACTCAAAAACCTATGGGCGCAAGCTTACTAGGGCATCCTATCATTCCCCCCAGATATGGTCAAGTGGATAGGTATAAAATCCAAGCACCCGTTAGAAACGAATAGAATTGAATGCACATATTCAAAAGTTTTGAGGATCAGAGTGACACATAACATGATACCCGGACTCATTACCTCATGGAGCAAGACCCATTTCTGCTACAGGACCAGGCCAAGGTGATGGATGTTGCTGTTGCTGACAAAGTGGAGGCGCTGAAGGAAGAAAATGGCCCCTCCAGGGCAATGCTCAAATCGATCTGGCTCTCGGTACTCCATGTCTAGGACCTGTAGGCCTCGAAACATAATCTCCTTAGTTATCCCTAAAGTGGGGGATAACAGTTATAATGCCCAAATTTCCCCTCCATATGACCATTTCATAAGGGGAATGTTGCTGAAAAAACACTCCTCAAGGTGAAATTTCCATTTTTCCCATAGCATTTTGTTGGTATCAATACAAAGATCTCATTTTCTTTTCCCCAAAATAGTTTGTTAATCACATGAATGCAATTTCAATTGGTGTTTGACCTAACAGTTTGGAACACTAATCATTGCTAGAAAAGTGGTATTGTTCGGCCTTATTTCTTGTTTGCAAAACCATTAAGAGGTGGAATCTCCACTTAGATCCTCCTCCTCCTGTTCAATCTTCAAGCCACTATTTCTACAAGGGTTCTTAAAGGTTGGCTTCACATTTCCACCATTGAATTTCCATTTGACTAGTTTATTTGATTTACATGGGGATAGATAAAGATAGATAGTTCAAGTATTCTTTCATCTATATCTGCCTTAGTGTCACATCAACTGAAGTTGACTAATTCGGTCACTTGGTGCACAAATTCCCCAACAACAGGACAAGTCCCTAAAGCTACAACTTTTGAACACCATTGTGACCTCGACATTTAATCCTTGTTTTTGAAGGGTGTTTAACTACTTAGGGCAAGAGAAAACAATCTTGTTGAAAGAAGTTATGAGAGGCCATTGATGAAGCAGGGCCACCTAATTATGTCCCGAGTTATCGAATATGTAGATCCTATTTACTTTGCATGATTGATGGTCCAAAAATAGAGAAGGCATATTTTTTTTTAATTCCATGATGTATGCATGCATTGTATGAGAGATTGAAAAAAATCTAGATGTTTATATGTAACCATCACCAATTATAGTCCATTATTCAAAGTCTACCAAGATAGAGTTGCTTAAGCCAACTAATGCTAGATTTGCTACATATTACTTTCTTCTTCACCAACTATAGGTAGAGAAAGTGGCTTTAAAGATATGTCAACAACATGGAGGCAATCTAGGAAAACTCGCCCTGGTGGCTACACTCGTCAAAACAGACTAGAAATTGTATCTAGTCTATTGTATCTGGTGGTTTCCTCCAAAAATCCACAAAACAACAGAAGGTTGATTCTCCTCCTCTGGAAACTCTCTCAACATCAAATCATAACATAATGAGGAATTAGGTCGAATTCCTCCTTTTATACCTTTCACGTTCTAATTCTCTGTTGACATCACTTAAGCTTGGTGACTTATTCCTAAGCTGTGAATGATTAATTAATTAAGTCACTCAAAAACCCCTTTTTCTTCTATTTCTCCGTTCACTTTGGCTTAAGTGACTTTTCCTATGCTTTTTGGCTTAATTACTCGTTTAGCCACTTATTCACCTTTATTTCTTCTTTTTCCTCCTTAATGTCGCTTTTAGGTTAGACTTTGCTGACTCAAACCTCTCGAAGTAACTCTAACCTCATAATAAGGGAATCCAAAAATGGGGACATGACAGTCCTCCCTTCCCAAAGATTGCTTGTCCTCAAGCAATTCCGTTAAAACCTGACAGTCCACCAACTGAACCCAACTGAAACTGAACATGATACCTAGGTCCCAAACCCATCTGGATGATATGAAGCATCCTCCTCTCAACTCATTGTTCGCCAAGGTATTGGCATAAAACGTCTCTGTCGGAATGTTATTGATGGGTAGAGAACCAAGGTACTGCAAAAACTCAGTCAACCCATCAACGAGTCACTCTACTAGGGATCCACTCTCACGCATCTCTTGAGAGAACTCTTGAAAGTAACACTTGGCCTCCGTATAAAATGATCCTGACTTCCATGCCCACTCCAAGCCAACCATGGCCTCCTCCAACTGAACATCGTGTCGCCAAAGTGAGGAGCTACAAGATCTTAGCGAATCACTAAAAAATGAAATGGTCTCCTCAAAACTGAAGCTCAATGGAAAATTTGAACGATTTCCCCCTGCAAGGATCCACTCATTTCTATCAGTCAATGCAATGTCCAGCCCTGTAATCCCAGGGTCCCACGCTAATCTCGAAAAGGGATCATCATGTTGACGCTGCACCACTCTATCCATGACTGATTGTCGAATGTACACATACTGGATTCCCCAATCCTGGAACCCCGTGCTAAAATACTTGTAAAGATTGAGCCTGCTATCAAGAAGCAGAATATGTAAAGGTGTTCATGTGGAACTAAAGTCTGCAAATCCAACGCCATACCCGATTCTGGGTACCAAAAGAGAGAACTTGTCTCGCCATATAGAACGAATCCTAGCAAGCCCTCTCATGACAATCCAAGAATGAAGTAGACCGCTCGTTGGCGCAACCTGATCCATCAAGAAGTGAAGCAAACTACCGACCAAAAGAATCCCCGGATCCCATAGCCAATTTGGAAGTCCACCACTTCCAATTCCTCATGAATGTTGTTGTGCCATACCGATAATTGTGGGACTCCAACTGAGCCAATATATTGAACCTTTTATGCCACCAACTGATGAAAACCATATACTAGGAATCAAGCCTATGCCGACTAATCTGCCCTGTTGCTGCCAACCCGCACCAAGAAATCTGCCATCCTCACTCCTAACAATGTATGCAGGCAAAGCCTGAAGTTTAGACACCCCACTAAAAATTAGCCATGTCTCATCTGGTGCCTCAAACTCATACAAATTCTCGGAATGCCCTACCCAAGATGTATCATATGTCACCCTCATGACCATCTCCCTAAATGTAGACTCAAAGACTAAATATGAGCCATCTCTATAGTGGATCATGTCATCCCTCAATCTACCCCTATCAACCTGTGCATTGTCCCTGTACCCCAAATGGAGAATCTTTGTCATATCTATAACAACTCGTGGCTCATCCAATTGCCTCACATAATCCTCCCATGTCATGTTGTACCTGATGAGAGCATCAAGGAATGGTATCCGAAAACTCCACGACTGTATGCCCAATTGGAAAGTATCACATACATTGGTCAATCCCAAAGGTATGACCAAGAACTCCTCCCTGCACACCGATGGATTATCTGAGTAGTCACTCGGACTCCACACTACTCACATGCCATCATACACATCCAAACGTGTCTCCTCACCCTGATGGTCAACCCTACTCTCTCCATCATCACAGGTATTACGACTGTTGATGATATGATCTCCAAAATCCACGTATTGTGGCAACGGAGCAGAACGTTCTCCACTAGAAGCTCCATGCTCCATCAAGTATGCCTCTGCCTTGCACTCCAATGCATCCTCATGCGCGCCACTGTACACCTATGCATGCCACTGCAGAGTACTGCTCAGCACTGTATGCTCTTGTATACCACTGCATACTCCCATGTCCTTCGATACCATCCTGTATCATGGATGTACCACTATGTCAATCAATCCATGAATATCAACTGACCCTGGATCATGTATAGACGTGTCCTCATCATGGATGTCAAGTAACCCTGGATCCCAAATGGATGTGTCCTCACTCGAAATGTACTTGTCTCCACAATCCATGAGTGTATGCTCCATTGTCTCATCCTAAGCAATCAAGGAGATCATCAAAGGTGGTGGCTCCTGCAACACATGTGCATCCTCAAAAATCCATGTCATATCTCCCTACAATCACCTGTAAGTCTGAATGTCCCTCATGCTCACCCATCACATGAGGCTCCTCCATCAATTCGACAATGTCACTGACAACCTTCTGAGAGAAGGTTGATGTACATGACTGAATGTCTACTGAAATGGATGAAAGAGATGCCTGACTCAACATCTTTCGAAGTTACTTTACCTGTAACTCAGAATTTTGAAGAACCATCTATGTTCTCTCCAAGGAGTCTTGTGTGTTCACCAACTCACGGGTAAGTCTATCTACCTCATGCTCTTTCCCCTCTAACGCACCCCAATACACACCATTCACTGCGAGAAGATAATCCCTATCTGCGAGAAGGTGTAGGTAGTTAGATCTAATTACCACCATGGCCTCCCTGAGTGTAATGAAATCCACAAGGAAAAAGTCTCCTCCCAAGTTGTCCTACACCATAGTAGTCGAGGTGTCTCAGGGTTGCCACAATCATATCCTTGCGAACCTTCAATTGCCCTGTCAAATTGTGTGACTCACATGCACAAACATCCACATCGTGTTGAAGTGCTACCTCGTGACTCCTGCTCCCAAGGTCAATTGTGGAATCCACATCAGAGTACTCCCCAACATTTGTTGTACCTCTCTGCCCAGCATCACTCAAAAACACCTCCTGAGAAATGAGATCCATCTCAGTAGGTGACCCTTGTGAACAAACCTCCTTAAAACCAACTACCTCTCTCCCATCTCTGATACATATCTCTTGAGACATGAGGTCAACCTCACAAGGTATCTCCTCCGCTACCAACTCCTCACGCACATCCTCATTATCATGAGCATCACTAATATGGTATGATGCGGAATCCTCAACATCGATTGATAGGGACTCTTCACCATATGCACCATCAGCCTTTTTCGTTGGCACCATCCCCTTCTTGTCCACTGATAGTTGGGGTTCATACGACTCAGGATGTTTGATGGTGCAAAAATCCTTGAATGACATGTCTGCATGAAATGTCGAACCAAGCTCCCGATACTCCCTCAAACAATTTGTAAACTCCTCTTCATGTCTTTTATGTTTTGTTTGTTGCTTCTTTGAACCATTAGCTCCATTGATCCCTGCATTGTTTTGAAGGATTGCCATAGCATGCTTCAACTGTTGTTGCCCCTGTGCAAGAACGTTATGAACATTCCTCACGTTGTCCATATTTGATCTAAAATTTTCCCTCTACTCCTGCATTTTAAGCTATAAGTGCAAGTTATCATTGTTGAATTTTAGTGAAAACAATCTGAAATAACTCCTTACTAATTTTCCCCATAGGCTGGCAGGAAAACCAACTCTGATACCACTGTGATATCCATGATCCAACTGATCTGGGTATCTACTGCTAAACTATTGTTTTGTCTCTCAAATCTGATACTCTAGGGGTTTCTGGATGCGTTTGAGTTAATTGTTTAACATGCTTGGTGATTTTTGCATGCGTGTTTCATTCAATTAATGTTAACACAGTATATATGATGCATATAGAATAAGGAACAAACACCATCTCATTCATATGTATTATGAGGGAAAAAGCAGGAAATACAATGATATGCTAGAAGCAAAGAAATAATCTTCAGCTAGAACTCGTGGATCGTCACTAAAATACAAAGCAACTAATACAAAATACATGTGATCAGAAGATGAAGGTAGATCTGCGCATGCACGGATAGATCAGCAAAATGTAGTTACGGAAACTCACGGCAACTGCTGCAAACTCTGGAAAACTCGCCATGGTGGCTATACTCGTCAAAATGTACAAGAAACTGTCCCAAACTGAACGTCATGGTCTCTAAGCTCCTCCTGGCATCTGTCGGACTGAAGCTCTGAATGTCATCCCTTGGGGGATTACACACCTCCCGGGCTCTGTGAGTGCGCACTAATGATTCCACCGTCAGAATCTACTCTTATATGTCTCGAAATGTGTGCCTTAGTCTCCTCTATACTGGGTCGAAAAGGTTTCCTCGGATCTAATCCGGAATACCCTCTAGAACCCCAAATGTCCCTCCTCGAGAGTTGTGTACTTCCTGGCTGTCTAGTGTGCCTTGAGAGATTCCATCGTCAAAATCTAATGACCGGTGCTCAAAAGATGTGCCCTGGCTAATCCTCAACTGGGTCGGAAGGAATCTGCAAGATAATCTCTGGTCTCCTGCAACTACACAAAACCCTCTCTAACCCTTGCGCTCTCACTGGCTGACCTATGCAATCATTGCAAAACTGAATACTCCTAGATAGTATGATGAAATACCTGGATGGTATCTCCGATAGGCTAGGGGGTGTCTCTCAACACTGAAACCAATCAAGCTGGTGGTTTCCTCCAGAAATCCACAAAACAACAGAAGGTTGATTCTCCTCCTCTGGAAACTCTCTCAACATCAAATCATAACAAAATGACGAATTAGGTCGAATTCCTCCTTTTATACCTTTCCCGTTCTAATTCTCTGTTGACATCACTTAAGCTTGGTGACTTATTCCTAAGTTGTGAATGATTAATTAATTAAGTCACTCGAAAACCCCTTTTTCTTCTATTTCTCCATTCACTTTGGCTTAAGTGACTTTTCCTATGCTTTTTGGCTTAATTACTCGTTTAGCCAATTATTCACCCTTATTTCTTCTTTTTCCTCCTTAATGTCACTTTCAGGTTAGAATTTGTTGACTCAAACCTCCTTAAGTGACTCTAATCGCATAATAAGGAAATCCAAAAATGGGGACATGACACATGTTTAGGAGAGAGATATGAAAACATCAATCATAAGTGTGAGAGGATCAAATCAGCCATGCTTAATTATATCCACAATTATAACTATATATACCTAGACCACGGAACAAGTTTAACATGCCTCTTCATATGGCATCTTATGCCTTGTGTCCCAAATCGTGTGATACTAAGGAAAGAAGAAATAGGTTGCCCTCTCATCATAGACAGGTCCTTAAGGGATTTATGATTATAGCAAATTTTTATGGTCCATGAGAGGAGGCAACCATTATCCATAGTCAATTCACACAATTTTTATGCAAGTTAAGCCGAGTTTGGCACAATTAAATAATTTTATGATGGGCATGTCCATAGGGATGCGATAGGCTAAACACATTGTAACAAACATAAATATATATAAAATATATAAATATAAATAATAACTGAATGACTAATAATTAACAACTAATTACTAATGAAGGGACACCTCATATGAAGGGTCATGTCTCTTAAGAAAGGGCACCCCTGTGTGGGTATATATACATGCCTTCATTCTCATTGTAATCATCTCATATATACTCATACATTTTATATTTATATTATTATCCTAAATGGATTTCTTTATATTCCAAGTATTTTGGATATTTAACTTTTGAGCCAGATTTGGTTCACGACATTGATATCAAAGCCTCAGTTTTTTGATCCCCACCTTTGGCTTGTCTCTTTATCATACCTAGTCTGATCCTGGCCCTTGGCCATCAAACCCTTGGTCGAATTACGTTTCCCTTGGAAAAGTATCTGTTGGTTTTTGGCCACAAACACAGTTCTTCGAAGTTTCTCTGGCCTTTAGGTCATTGATCACAGCCTTTGGCCATTTAAAAATCAAATTCAATTGAAGAAATCAGAATTTCTAAGTCGTTCTGCTGCAAAAATTCGAAGGAAACCAGCCATCAAAAAAAGTATAAATAAAAATAAAAATAAATCTAAGTGTCGTACCAGATTTTCCGTACAATTATTTACATCCACCAATTTTGTCTCTCATACATTGCAGCCACCTATGCAATTGCTATCGTATTGTCCATATATGTGCATGCGACCGTCGTACGACCATTGAGTTATTACAATCGTACAAACCGTCGTACTCATCGCAGCAGCAGTCGTACCACATCCAATCATCGTTGTTCTTCCGTACGCTGCCATTCCAATTGCATCTGAACTAGCCGCCATGTTGTGCTACAATTTCATACTCCCGCGCCTTCAAAATTTGTGCCCATCATCAAATCGACCAATCGATCATCAAATCATTGGCCGTATAAGGAAAATTCTTATCCCATGTGCACGCGTTCTTCTAAAGAGTCATGACGATTGAGATTTGAAACCTCCATAATTGTTGATGATTACAGCTTCGTGAGACATCCTCCAGGTCACATTCTCCTCAAGGACTGAGTTGAGTCGACCTGTGAGAGAGCCCATGTGTTGGGTGTGCCCATGAGATGGGTGTGTCATTCCTCTCTGGACTGAGATGAGACGATGTGTGCCCCTGTGCGGGGTGAGGATGGCCATGAGATGGGTATGTCATTCTTCTCTGGATTGAGATGAAACGATGTGTACTCCTGTGTGGAGTGAAGGTGCCCATGTGATGGGCATGCGTCAGACTCTGTACTGAGTTGTTATGACGTGTGGTCTCCTGCCTTGTGGACTCAGTTGAGTCAGGCTTGAGATCGTACTCCAGATGATTCTCCTGTGGACTCGATGAGATAGAAATCTGTTGAGTAGGACGTCCATGTGGTTGAGCACAGGTGGACATGCCCCTAGTGGCTGAGCACTAGTGGATGTGTGAGATCCCTTGCGATACTGTCTAAGAGTAAGATTTACCTGTAACCCTAATTGTGATGTAAAGGGTACAGGTCAACCCCACCATATGTAAAAGATAATTAATGTTTATTGTAATAATAAATTATTTTATGAGTTATTGAGGTCAGCCCTGTTGTGCCAATAGACGCCACTTTTGGTCTGTCTAGTCTAGTATAAATAAAGGTGATTTCCCCATTAAGGAAACACACAAGTCACTTGTCATTTGGAAATTTCAGCAGGTACATTTCTAGGGCTGAAGTGCACACCTCTCTTGGCCGCAAGTTTCAAGGTAGTAGAGCACCCTCTTGTGTGCATTAGGGTTTTATGGTTGGAGGATCTTCTCTTGAKAATATAGCAAAGGATTGTTGGGTTTTTCTCCCTTGTTGAGAAGGGTTTTCCMARGATATTTCTTGTGTTCTTGTGCATGGTATTTCTTCTTGTGATCTTYGTTATTGCAGCAATTGTGAATGGTGTAGCTGCATTTGTTTATGGTTCAAGTACATGACTAAAATGAAATAAACCTCATGCATGAGCCCAGCATAGTGAAAATWCAACAATAATAAGTGTAGTCTTTCATACGAATACCAAAGAAATATTTCAATAAAAACATTAATAATTAAAGGGATGTTTAAGTTAGAATGAGTGGTAAAGTCGAGCATTAAATTGATTATTAAAGGGAAAAATTTGAAATAAAGTGAAAAAGGTTCAATTATTAAGTCAAAGACATTTTTCAAAGGAGTTATAAAAGGTGAAGTATTATATTAAATTTTAAAAAAAGGCTATCAAAGTAATTACTAAACTCTTAATTCAAAAGTGATAGAGGGTTAAGTTATTTCCCAAATTAAAAAAAAAAACTAAAATTTCAAAAATAAAAGTTTAAAAAGGGAAAGCACTTTATATTTTATACGAAGGAGAGAAAAAAAATATAAACCTTTATACTAAAAAAAGTACATTAAAAGAAAAAAGAGAAAAAGATATATATATTCGAAGGGGAGTTATAAGGGTATTATTTAAGTCTTCAGAAAAAAGGAGGATATATAAGCTTCACAATCAAGAAATAATTATCGCAAAATCTTATCAAAAAAAACAAAATGAATCTGAGTAATACCAAAGGAGGAATATTTACTTGCGAAGATAGTTATATTTCATGTTAGAGGTTCTCTACATTAAAAGGGAGTATTCAAGGAAGAGAGGTTAACATCCTTATCAGCTTGGACCATAATGGAAATTACATTAATATTGATTTGGCAAATCAATTATTAATTCCAGAGCCGAAAGGGAAGATATTTTTCAAATTAAAGAGTTACAAGTGACAATTGATGAATATGAATATATATCTCAATTATGTGCTACAACTATGTATAAAGAAGAAGTCGACATCATTATCAGGTTACCCTAGTTTAAAAATCTAGGTACCTTCATCTTAAACATGGAAAAAAAGTTTGTGATGTTTCCACATAAGAAAAAAATGATGACATTTCAAGACACTACTATGAGATCAAAATCGATAATACCTTCATCAAAAGACTTTAAAGATATCTCGAAGGTGATTCTTGCAGAAAACAAAAGTCAATATCAAGGATACAAAAAGAATTTGACAAAGTTATCAAGAATAAAAAAAAAAAAATTATTGTTTAAAAGAACACAATCAAAAGCTACTTAATCAGATCAAGAAGTCAAAGAATTCAAAACAGTGTGTTCAAAAGTTAGAACATGAGAATCAAGATCTCGAGAAGAGCCTATTAGAAGAAAATGAAGAACCTTAATCAAGGGTTACTAGAACAAATCAAGAAGTTGAAGGAAGAAAAACGTGAAAATCCAGAAATTTAAGATATCAACAAATTAGAGAATGAAGAAAATTCACGTTTAAAAAATCATAATGAAAACCTACTTACGCAAATAAAAAATCTTAAGAATGATAAGAAGACTCTAGAAAACAAGTTAGAACTGCTTATAGAAAAGGAAGCATCGAAGTTTTAAGATGAACAAATCCAAGTTATGTAAAATGGAACAATTACATATCCAATCCACGTCACCGCTCAAGAAGCTACAAATCAACTAAAAAAAAGACAACGTCAGATGTTGGAGTACAAACGATGAAAGCTCCAAGTATACTTACTAATCGAAATTCAGGCATTAACAAGGAAACATCGATGTGTGAAGAAAATCATATATCGAAATTAAACCAAGAAAAATTTACAAGTATGATAAGGGAAAATCATGTTATAAGAAGTCCTTATCGACATCCAAATCATAAGAGCAGATATCTTAACCAGTCAGAATATCAATGTCATTCAGGACGGGAACGACTAACATATCATCCGAAAAATATTGATACCAACGCAATTAAGTCTCATGATAACCATTCATCATGGAAGAGCAACGTTCCACAAAAGATTGAATTAGGATGGTCTGATCCTTTCACAATTCGATAGTTCTTCTCAACTCTTCGTCACTCATATTGTCTCGTATCGTCAATCCTGACAACACCAAAAACAGAGAATCATGCAAAGACATTGTGAGCAGAACGAAGACAAAAGCCTCTCCATAAACATGCTTTGAGGATAAAGCATCTCTAAGGAAAGGGCACCCCTGCATGGGTATATATACAGGCCCTCACTCTCATTGTAATCATCTCATATCTTATACTCGTACATTTAATATTTATATTATTATCCTAAATGGATTTCTTTATATTCCAAGTATTTTGGATATTTAACTGGTGAGACTGATTTGGTTCACCACACACACCATGGTAAGCATGCCTCAAGGGATCAACCATTTGCGATACCATTACTCTCATAAATAGCAAGTTCCTCCGCCTTTCAAAGGAATTTAAGTACTTATGGCTTTATTCATTTTGTGGAATAAAGTTTGTAGCATACAAGTAAATTATTACAAAACTTCTTTTTTTAATATTGAACAGCAATATAAAAATATATTTTATCACTGACATCAATGAGCACATGAAAAAAATTGTTCAGATATATACATGAATCTTGTACTTTTGCACGAAAAATTACTAGATAGAAATACCCAACAAAATACTGACTTACATTGTATAGGACTTTTGGAACAAAAAAAGAGATTGCTTCATTGTACAATGCATAGCATTGTTTGCAACCCAGACATCATAAAGCACAACTTTAAACACCAATTTAGAAAGGAAGTGCAAAGTTCCCTACATTTGTTGTTTATTATGTTTGGTAACAAAGGGAGAATATAGAGACGAAATTACCCTGCAGATACAATCGAAATCC
Organism: Picea engelmannii; assembly: GCA_009831015.1. NCBI lineage: Eukaryota > Viridiplantae > Streptophyta > Pinopsida > Pinales > Pinaceae > Picea > Picea engelmannii. Next base: position 33,444 of record ML825009.1, read on the forward strand.
TTGGTGGAGTTGTGTGAGGAAAGAACATGGTGTAGTTGATTTGGACAAACAAGTCCATATGTTAGACTATAAGATCATTTTAAAGGAAGATGTATGACATTGGGGCATGTGTGATAGTGTTGAGGGCGAATAGATATCAGGAGCCAACAATTTTATAGTTTTCTGAGTTGACAATGCCCTAAAAATCATTGTCCACAACATCAATGATGATATAAACAAGCCAAAGGGCCCATTATAGTAATAATAGTGGAGGCCATTCAATGTAAGGTGGACTAGTTGCCTAAGGGCCCATTAGAATAATAATAGCGAAGACCATTCAATGTAAGATGGAGTAGGTCCACTACTCCACGAGGCGCAACCCGAGGGCGAACTACTAGGATGGCCACCACTGTCACCTAAGAAACCTATCCTTCGACTTTTGGTTGGCTCTTCCCCAACTCAAGGGAGCTATCCCTAGGTATTAGGAATCAAGATTACTAAATCTATAACAATGAGGTTCAAAGGTGATATGAAGAGATAACTTTAACAAAACTATGTTTTTGTCATTTTCTAGAAATAAAGAGTCATGGAGGGATCAAGAGATTAGTGTAAATCTTACATGGTAAAACGAAGTCAAGAGGTAGATCCAAGTGGGCAAAGCTCAAATAAAGATTAAGACTACAAGGACTACAATATGCATGTCACAAGAAGAACTTAACATTGTTGAAAAATGGAGCACGCAAGGTTGAGCGAGGCGACAACAACTAGGGTTCTTCCCTAGTCGAACACGAAGACCCTTCCTCAACTCCATCCTATTCTTCTTCCCCACAGAACGTTGTTGGTCTTCGTGTGGAGGCTAAGTTTAGGCCATCCGTGGGAGCCAACAAGCATAATGGTTGTAGATCAGGCCCTCTCCCTACTCACGATAATCTAAGAGTTGCTTCACTCAATGATGCAGTGAAAAACATCTCTCGTTCTTGCGAGGAGGCTAAGCTTCGGCCACCCATGGATGCTAGCAAGAGATTCTACCCTTTCAATCTGAAAAATCCAAGCCTTAGATAACTAAAGTCCTTATGATCTCAATCAAACAAGTAAATTGTTGACTTTAATTATTACAGAAATCAATTTTTGACCATAGCATTAATCACACAATAGCTGGGAATCAAATAGTGAAAGATAAAAAATCAATTTCACACAACACTGGTAATAACTCCTTCAAAATTAACTTTTCATTCCTTCGAAAAACTTACAAGGAAACCTCAACAACCTGCTTTAAAAAACAGCACTACAGGAATACCAAAAAACACCCCGAACTGAGCGAAACAACATGTTGGGAGACTATGGTCTTCTATACAACTGTATTGCATGTCCATGTGAATTGTACAGATATGTACGGTCCTCTTCGTACGACTATATAAAACTGTGTGGATCTTTGTACGAGACTGCTTGGTGCTTGGAGATGCCTCTTTCCTAGTAGCCTACTCTCTCTTCCTCTCTCTGTTGCTCAACTGTCTCAACTACTCAGTTTCCCTGGCCCTCATCGAGAGCCAGTGCTTCCTAGGTCAGTTTCTGGACATCTTGTCCAAACTCTACTTCATGGAGGCAATTATCAGACCCGCGGTTCTCTATGGCTTTGAGATCTGGGGGTCGAGCTTGTTACAAAAAATTGGGCCAGGATGGAGCAAGTCCAGACCCTTCTTCTCAGGCGCATCATCTACTGCCAGCGAACAGTTCTGCAGCCCATTATTCAGGCAGAATTTGGTGTCCACCCTTTTCGCCTTGAGGTCATTTTTCGCTTGGTCTCTTTCCTTCATAGAGTTAGGTCTTTCAGAGACTCCACCACTAGGAGAGAGCAGTACCCCTACCTTGCACTTTGCTCTTCGGAGGCTCTCACTTTGGATTCCCCCTCAAGTCGTGCACAAGCTTGGTTCTTAGAGGCATCTCGACTTCTCCAATCGATGACGATTTCTCCAAAGTGCCTTCCCTCATTCAATTTCTCCGTGGATGCGCCATGCCATCTCTTGTCGACTAGATAGGTATTGAATCAGGCTATCAGAGACGAGGTCTACAGATTTTACATTCAGGTCACCTGAACCTCACCTCCGACGAGCCTGGGCTCAAAGATGTCCTTCTACCTAGAGCATTTTTTGGGATCTAGATGACCACATCATTGTCCGCAGTCCATATACGCATATGCATTGGATGCACTCGCTAAGGATCCCTTTGGGACAACTCCGAGTAGGTTCTCATTGACTCCAAAGTGAGACGAACCACCATATACCATAGTCTAATAGGATCTACCAAATGTGCCACTTGCAAGAGCCAAAGATAAAGATGCACCTCATTTTTAGATGTCCCCTAAACTATGAGATTAGAGGATGCTATCACTACCTCTATAGGGACTCGAGGGCTCCCTCTCTACTTTCTTCTAGTACCAGGACCAAACATTCCTAGCCCTCTTCATTAGAGAGATCTTCAGCCACAAATCACAATTCTTACACACCATGCCCTACCTCAGGATGACTAGGACGATCACCTCATACTTTCATGTTGATCCATCAGATCGAAACAGCAAGCGATTGGCAGATTCCCAGAGTGCACCAGACAACAAATTGGTGAGACCTCATGTCTCTCTTCAGCCTCCCCCTCTAGGAGACACACATGCATCTTTAAGACCGATTTGGAGGTGTCGAACACTATGTCAGTCCATACCATCCCCAGAGAGCTAGAAGGATCAACTCCAAACAGATCCAGAGCAAGGCACCTCTCGTCCGTCAGACTCCCTCCTAGATCCTGAGGGGTAGCCAGAGATCTATCAAGAGTTTCTTTCTTTTGACCTCGGATGCTAGGAGTATCCCCTGCTCCTACATCATACAACCAAACCCCTCGATGGTTCCTGAGGATTCCGACAGTGAGCCAGTGCCTAGTTCGCCCCCCTCGCCCTTGACCATCAGATCCAGACGACCTTGACACCATTAGCCTTATCGCCAAATCTCTTTCACTCTCTCTCTCTTAACAAAATCCTAACAGACTATTGAGTTGTCCACTGTCTTGGACAAACTAACTTTGTATTATGTATCACCATCCCCTTTTCATGGTCATATATATGTATTTTTGAGGCTATACTACTGCAAGTTTCTTCCTTCCTTTCTTTCTTTATGCTATTTTCGGCATTCTCTAGGAGATGTGCTTGCACTACCACATTGTATTCATAATTTCATACTTGTTTTCTTTAGTCCCATTGACCTACTTTTGTGGTCATTTGTTGGAACTCTCTATTTTGACCAAAATTTATAGTTTTAGCCAAGACGAAAACCCTAATCAATTTATGAGATTACTCCTAGTCTAAGTCATGCATGCATGAAAAACACTTATTAGACTCGACTGCTAAACATAAGACTTTCACTTTTTTAACTAAAGTGAATTACAAAATAGAATTTACTTTTCAAAAATAGAATTACTTTTTGAAAATATCTCCAACTACTTCTCACACGTTCACACGGAACCTGTGTTGAAGTTCCTATCCGAGCTATAATTCTCAACACTCCCTTCTCATGGCAATTTGGTTGGGGCTTCTTTCAGTGATATTGTGAAGAATTCCTCTCATTCTCCTCCCTTAAATCGACTTTTGGTTCAACAGGCTCCATCTTTATTTATTCCTATAGTGCATGATGTCGTAGATCAAGCTACTTTTTACAGTTCTAATGGTCTTCTATGACGTAACAATAGTCTTTGGCCTCAATTAGTTGATCTGCATAAATGGATTTCGTATTCCTGGAAACCTGAGATAAAAGAAGAGGTTTTCATTTACCCCTATGCAAAGGGGTTCTTCATTGTTTAGTTTGATCTTACAGAAATCAAGGATTTGATCTTAAACTCAGGACCCTAGTTCTAGGGAAATTCAGGATTATGCATGAAACCTTAGACTCCATCCTCTGATCCAATGATAGACACTCTATCCTTGGCTCCAATGTGGATAAGATTTCCAAACTACCTTTGCATTTTTGGGGTTTAACCTCTCTTCAAGCCCTTGGAAGGTTCTACTACAGAAGTATAGAAACAAAGAACCGTAGGACCACAACATATGCTCAAATACGTCTGGAAATGGATTTCAACAAAGACGTTTCAGCATAAATAAATTTGACATACGAAAATTAAACCTGGACACAAAAGCTAGATTATGAAAATGTATCCTTCCGCTATAAAGCTTGTTTTGAAACAAGGCATCTTGCAACGCATTGCCCAAAAGGGCCAAGGCAAGTCAAGAAGCACCAACATAAACCAACTTGGTGGGTTGGCGCTAAGGAAGAACATCAATTAATTAGCAAGAAAGATCCACCTAACTTGGATCCACCCAAGGAGAAGCCAAAAGCAATTTCTGAGAAAATAAGGAAAACACCATCAAAAGAAGGCCATCCATTACAGCAGGGATCGACACCACGGGGTAGGATGGAAGAGGAATCTACTTTTACTCTAAATCCAAATTAGGAAGCAAATCGTTTTCTTAGCCCTCAACCTAAGACGAGCTAGGCAAATCAGGCTAAAGAAGATGACACTCTAGAACATTCAAAACCTCCAGATCACGAGAAATCGAGATTGGAGGGATCAGTAAGGACTTCATCAAATGCAAAAGAAGTTTGGACAACCGTAGTAAAAAAGAAAAAAACTCCTTCAATATCATAGCCAATGGTGACAAGAAGTCGAGCACGTAATTCAGTTTAGCCATGTAATGCTTTTGTCTTTTGTTATGTACGCAATTTGTCACCATTTACTCATGTAATAAATTTTGAGATGTAGTTCTTGTGGGCATAAGTATTCTCTGTATTCGGCAAATACGGAGCTGGCAATTTTGCTTGAAATCCAAGGCTATCAAATTTTGTAATCTTGTTGTTAGCATTGGCTACATCCTTTTTATAATGTAAATTTCCCAAGTTACTCTTAAAAAAAAACATTGTTGAAAATGGAAGTAAAGAAATGGTAGGAGGGCCTTGAAAGTGCCACATCAAAACTATGCCCTTAGGGTATGCCCTACACAATGGAGTATTATTCTAGCACCCACTGAACAAGATGTTAGATACAAGAAAATACCACCATTCATAAGACAACAAAGGGCTCGAGAGGGAGAAACTCCTCGCATAAAACCCTTCCAATCAGGTAGAAATACCCTTCTCTCTTGGCCCTACAAAACAAGTAATAGCAGTATTTACCATATAAGCAACAATTTAGAAGCAATAGAACCATAAGCCACATCCAAAAGAGAAAACCCTTACACATCACATATGCTCCAAGAAATATGTATCAATTAAGCTCCAAGGAGGGGAAACTCCAAAAAACCAACTATGACTACAAATGGAGACAGTTACTCTTTAAATAGTCTAGGTCCATCTCTTTTTATAATAAAATAATAATTGTTTTCCTAGATCCACTAATCTCTCCAAGGAATACAATAAAATTACCTCTTCAACAACTTCATTACTAAAAGTAGCAATGATTTGTTGAGATCCACTTTCTTCTCCAAGAAGAATCAATAAAATATAATAGGAAACAATACAATAATGCTCTCACGTAATCAACTCCATGACACAAGTCAACAATAATAAAATGTTGAATTTAATGCAGCTGCAAGAGCCATTCTCCGAGAGGATGGCAGAAGACCCTAGTTGTGGACTAGGGCCCCCAATACACTCCTGGGGTTCTTGGTCTGGGACCAAGCAGTTAGATCCATGGAAAAAGACCCTTGTGAGGGCCCCCAATAGATGATTGGGGTTCTTGGTATGGGACCAAACAAAAAGGCCCTTGTGAGGGCCCCCAGTAGATGACTGGGGTTCTTGGTTTGGGACCAAGCAGTAAAGACCCTAGATGTATTCTAGGGCCCCTGGATGTGTTCCAGGGAATCCTTGCTCTGAGCCTAGATTGATCCTTGGATGTGCTCTTGGTGGTTGATATAAGTCCCTAGATATGTCTAGGGCCCCTAGATGTGTTCTAGGGTACCCATGCCTAAAGCATGGGTTGATCCTTGGTCTTGTACCTTGGTGGGTAAAACCCCAGATGTGTTCTGGGGCAACCTGGTCTTTGACCAGGTAGATCTTGGTGTAATACCAAAATGTGTTGGTTTGTAATCCTCTTCCTCTCTCCCAGGATGGTCCATCGGACCTAGGAGAGAGTATGAAGATGGGCATGACCACATTGTGTGATGCAACCCTTATGCAATGATGATAAAGTTAATTGATCACCTTGAGAATCATATGGACATGTGTTGCCACTAAGAAAACCCATTTGCCCTCTCCTAACCCCTTGTTTGTTCTTCACCCTTTGATTTTTGAGTGGGGTTTGTATTTTTGTTTTTAGGGCTTAATAAGATTAAAATACAAATATTAATTAATATTTAAATGTGACATATTAAATTAATATTTATATTGATTAATATGTCATTATATTAATTATATTTTTATTACCCTAAGCCCTAGCCTAAAGCTATAAATAGAAACCCTTTCCCTCACTTTTCTATTCACTCACTCACACTCCTATGCTATGTGGTGGATTGCTCTGAGATTTCATTCTAAGTGTTGCGGCCTCCCTTGACTGTTCAGTTCAATTTCATTCTAGGTGCTAGAAAGTGATTGCATTGAGGGTTTGACTTCATGCTGAGTTGAGGGTTTGATTATGCTGAGTTGAGGGTGCTTCATCTCTGTGTTGTTTGCTGCTACCGATCCATCCTTCGTCTGCTTCTGCCTCACGAGTCACTAGATGTTGTCGGCCACCCTCCACTCATCAGTCTTCAAGCTGTCGGCCCTATTCTAAGTAGCGGACCCTTTTCTAAAGGCTGACGTCCCCTACTCTGTGCAGATCTGATACCCATGAGGGCCGCAGCTATCTTGTCGAGCTGCTAGCCCCTTTTCAGTAGGCAGCCATCCTCCTTTTGAGTGGATCTGTAACCTCTAGACTGTCCCTCTCTTGCTGTTACACGGGTTTACTTCCAAAAATCTGTCTGGGGTTTTGTTGACATTTTTGAGGTTTTTCTATGGTGACAAACAGTCCTATATTATCTTCTATAGAGATCTAACCCTTAGTGGTTGATCTATGAGTCCAAGACTATATCTGAGCATAACTTCAAAGGCTTAACATTTCACATGTGTGTCAAGATTTTTTTCATTACACAAAGGTAATCTTCAGAGGTAAGTTGCAGTTTCAGTTTTATCTATTTGCTTAAGTTCAGATCTACTATTTGAAATGCTTAATGTTGTAGATCTATAGGATCAGATCTACTAGTGTGCATTACTCATAAATATTTAGATCTACTATTTGAAATGCTTAATGTTGTAGATCTATAGGATCAGATCTACTTGTGTGCATTATTCAGAAATATTTAGATCTACTGTTTGAAATATTTAATGTCCTAGATCTATAGGTTCAGATCTATTGATTTGCATTACTCAGAAATATTTAGATCTACTGTTTGAAATATTCAATGTCCTAGATCTATAGGTTCAGATCTATTGATTTGCATTACTTAGAAATATTGTTTAAGTTCAGATCTCCACTCTGCATACTCAGAAATCTTTTATAGTTTCAGATCTAACTGTTATATTTCTGATCTATTGTTTCCGATCTAAGTTTTAATTTAGATCTACAGTGTTATTGCCGATCTAGCTAACAAATTTTTTAGAAGTATATTTTTGGTTCATTTTCCCTATTTCTAACATAAAATAAGGAAGATGGTTATGCAACAACCTCCATAAATCTCTCCAAGGTGAGACATCCCATCAATAGTGCATAAAAATGTGTACCATGTGGCCTCAAGAGCTAGGGCACTCTCCACCATGGGCATACATCAATAATGATCTCCCCAAATAACCAAAGCGCTAAAGCAATAAAGGTGGGGCACTCCTCAAAACAAGTGGTCAAGATGCAACAAGAATTTCCCAACAGCAGATTTTGAAAACACCATAACTCAGAGATATTTTGTTAAAATTTCTATTATGACGACAATTTAGAAATACCACAACCTAATTGCATCTAATGGCATTGATCTGGCAGAAATCCAAGCACTCTGTCAAAAGATAACTACTCTTGAAGCTAAGACGCCCTCAAAATATGCAATGAAAACCCTAGCTCTAGGGTTTGGAACCTCCTAGGTCTCCTCCAATGTGATGTGTAGTTCTCCAAGGTGGAATGCCCTCAAACTACGTAAAGACCAAGCAAAAATCCTCATGAGGTGGCACGTGTGGCTCATCAATGGCATAGAAGAATGTGCAAATGAAGAGTCTTCCAAGGTGGATATCTCCTCAACCATAATATAGATAAGTGTGCAATAAGGCTCCAAGAAAGGTGGACGTCCTCCTCAAATCAAGTGCTAAGAAAGTAGATCCATGAAACAAGGCACCAAATCCATGAACAAGACATGTGGAATGTCAACACTTCTCAACTAACTCCATGAAGAAAAGGGGGTGGCCCCTTATCGACAAATATAATAGGATTATGCCTCAACATGTGTGCACAATACTCCTCCAAAGATGGCACATGTGAAAAATGATGCACGGGAAGGTGTGCATGGTGGCCTTACAAGGTGGAGTGCTCAACAATAAAGCATCAACAAGTGTGCAACAAACCACTCAAGCTCAAGGTCCAAGATGTCACAACCTTCCATAAGTGTGCCAAGGACTAGATCCGTAAAGCAAGGGATCAAACCATCATGAAATAATGTGAAATGTGCTAGATCATAGAGGAGAGAATCAAAACAAGCCATGTAAAACCATCAACTGTATGCCAAGTCATCCAAGTGATCAAACAACTTATCAAAGGGACCGACCGCAAGCAAAATATGCATCAAGTGTGTGACAAGTGTGTATATGCCTCCAAATGTGAGCCAAAAAAGGGGGTTGTTCTACATAAAAACAAGCTCCACCTCATAAGCTATTCATCCATGTGAGAAAAACATCCATGAGAGCTAGGGCGTTCTTGTACCAAGGCTTCAATCATACTTAGACAACGTCAAAGCAACCCAAATGAAAGTGAAATTGAGTGATAGCAAAAGGAGAATGACAAGCACTCTACACCATCATGAAGCCAATCAAAGGAAGATGTCAATAAAATGTTTTCTTAGCCCAAAAGTGTTAGACTGTTCTATCAAGGTAGTCATACATCAGCATGTATCATCAACCATCCATGTGGTCATAGGGGCTCCACAACCAAGTCTACTAGCACAAAAGGAAAGCAATCACCATGACAATCAAAGCATCAACGTCGTCAAGCTATCCATGACCACTTCACCCATAATCTCATCAAGTGAAAGCACAATCCTTAGGCCATCCAAAGGTCAACTTGTAAACCTGCCTTTGTGATGAAAATCACAAGAGTAGTGAAAAATTTCACTAGTGTAGACCTCATGCAAAATGAGAGGTAACAATGTCATCAATGACAAGTATAACCAAGAACGATATGCCTAGTATGATTTAGAGGATGATTGTGATGATTGGTACATGAATAATTGTCATTTATAGGATGACAACTACTTTCACCTTTTATTTGATGACTCTACTCCCCCTTATGTATAGATCGTGGAAGAAAGTCAAGACAAGGTTATGACCACCAGTTTTCAGCTTGCATATTGTCCATTGGTAGTGTTCCTTCCACGTACTCATCCGACCTTTGGCAATTATGTGGAGGGTTTTTTTAGATATGGTTGAATCTATATATTTGGATCCACATGATCGTGTTAGTCATTTTGAGGACCATTCTCAACCAGGTATTAAGCTCGGGTATCTTCTGTGGGGAGTCAACTTGAGTACTTAGACATGGGACCAAGTTTTATGGACGAGCTCCTTCAATTACTTTAGTATTACAATTAGTACTTGCACATGGGATATGGGCTACTTCAGCATTGTCGTCGACACTCGTACATGGGACCCTCGTTCATTGGTTTACTTCAATATTGTGATCAACACTCATCCATGGAACCTGGGTTTATGATTGTACCTCCTCACAACAAATCGTTGACAACAATGCTTTTCTAAGGGGGGTGGAGTGTCGAGATCCTCCTTAGGTGTGTAATATGGGGTCGAAGGACCCATTAGAGTAATAATAGTGGAGGCCATTCAATGTAAGGAGAACTAGGTTCTGAAGGGCCCATTAGAGTAATAAAAGTGGAGGCCATTCAATGTAAGGTGGACTAGGTCCACTATGTAATTATCAAATAAGGACCACTATGGTAGTATTAAATAAATGTAATGTGGCCTTATTAAAGAAGGTCCACCAAGCAGTTAGAAGGGTATTATGATTAAGGTTCTCTTGTTAACTATAAATAAAGATGGAGTCCTCCTTATTAGATGTCTGAAGTTTATCGTATTTGGACCTTAGCTCATTGAGAGGTTGCCCAACCTTAAGACGCAAGTAAACAAGACTGGATTCCTTCCATAAAAGGATCAATTGTAAGGTGTTGCCCTACCTTAAAGGATTTTGCTATTGATAAAGTGTGGAGCATTTTTGATATCTCTTTTGTGATTCAATTTTTTGGGTTAAGGATCATAACACTTAATCAGCCATTGATTAGAGTTACAAAAAATTAACAAGCATCCATTAGAGAGAGATCTTGGAAAACACGTTTTGCTAAATAAACAAAGGTACAATTGTAAAAGCAGGGCCATCCTAACTCAATCTTGTTTTATATAGATAATGAATATAGTCCAAAGAATTAACATCTTCTAAATGAAAAAAACAACAAAGATGGACTTCTGCTTGTTTAATTCTGACCACTAACAACCATTCAACTCCGACATTTAACAGTCGAGGGGTACTCTGACTATAGGACAGGCAAACTTCTATTATGTTTGATGCCTAAGATCTTTCATAAGAACCTTCGAGTTGATTTTTATTTCCCTAAAGTATAGGTTTAATGACATGCAAAATCCCACTGGAATTTTTCAATCAAATACTTCCTTGATCATCCCTTAAAATAACACATCATTAGGAGATAATCACAATATTATAAATTTCAAACCAGGACTGAGAAAAAGTTGTGTTAGAGGACAAAAAGCTATCTTCCTTGATCTGGTCGAATAGGTTTTCACCTCACAAAGCACAACCTGAAGCTATGAAAATTCAACAAGACACTAAACAATGCGAAGCAGAATAAGAAGAAAAAAAAAAATTCTGCAACGTAAATGCTAAGCTCTAGAAAAAAAATACTTGTATTACTTTGTTCATGTTGTAGAGTGCTGCAACCATTTCAGTCGTTCTACTATGGATTGTTGAAGCCACCTGGATCATACCAATATACGAATCAATACTTGCCACTAATGAATGATTTAAGATGCATTTATAACCTTTTCCATAGATTTTTTAAGGCAAAATACTGGACAATTATGACCAATAGAAGCAACTTCATAAGTTGTTAGAATATTAAATCAAAATGCAATATGTATCATTTAGCTAAACATCAGTGCATCTAGTTGAAGTTCAGAAAAAGTGCTTCAATGTTAACAGTGGCTCATCAGATCAGTGAAAGTGGTGCCCACACAAGTGTTCAAGTATCTCCAAGGACAAGCACATATTTGTGTTCAAGCTCATGGTGTGCCAGTGCACACAACCACAGTTGGGGCCAAGTGCACCTCCTGGGTGTCTTTGGTAGTATAAATACACCCAACTTACTGCTCTCAGCAAAAGGATTCTGATTTAAATGGTTAGTTACACTCTCTCCCAGGTACTGGTAAGGCATCCTAGCCTCATCGTGCTAACAGGAAGCCAATTCAAAAAAATTGTACTTGGAACCTGTTAAGTATTTCAAAAGAATTATTCTGTGTGGCTGCAAAATAGCAACGATCTGGTGGATTTAATAGAAAAGAGGCATAAAATTGCACACAGAAACATGCATACATGATGTTATGCTTGCAAGTTGCTAGATAATTTACTCAAACAAAAGCAAACATTAAAAATAGCAGGTTCCTCTCTACTCCAGACCAGTCAAACGTTACTTTAGCTTGAACATTCTCTCATCATCTTATGCTTTTATTTAATTTATTTCTGTTATACAGGAGATGCCCTAGGCACTCTTTTTCTGCTAATGTTGTATCTTTTCATTTCAACACTTGGTGACCTTTTCTAGTCATTCATGGACATTCATACAATTCCTTTCTTTCTTTCTCAGTTAAATAATGACTCGAACTGAGTTTGAACTTACAAAAAAAAAAAATCATCTGCCAAGAGTCCAAGACCATCCAAACTAGCCAATTCAACCCCGAATAGGTCCCCAATCCAGTTTGAAAGCCAAGCCAATATCCTCAAGGGTCAACCTGATCAACTCAGTCGATCGAGTTTTAAAACACTGGTTGACACTGCCACACATGCCAGTATGGACCTGCAATACCTGATGTACCTTCTGCTATAGTACAAACCTATTCCAACACCTCCTCTGTTGAATTGTTCTTTCCCTGTAGCTACAACTGTACCTTCTTCTACCACATGTGCAACTAGGACACAATTTCCAACCTACCAAAAACTAAGACCAATAGGATCTTCTACTTCCTCTGTTTTGCTCCAACGTCTCACTCCGTTGCTCTGCTCAACTATAGAACAGTAAATCAATACAACAAGAATGGAACCCCTTCCTTTCCTAGCAGCTCAGTATTTAACAACTAATAGCCATCTAGGGTTGGCATTCGGGTTTTTGCATGCCTCATTTCCTTATTAGGGTTAAGGTTTGGAACCTCTAGAATTTTCATGAAAGTCCACACATGAGTAGCTCCACATGTGTGAGTAATGGGAGCTAACTCAGACTGATGTGGCATCCGATTGGTACCACGTTGGTCAAAAGCATAGGTCAACTCGTGAGAGGCATAACTTCCTCATACGAACTCCAAGTGAGGTGATCTTTGCACCATTGGAAAGCTCTCAGCACGTAGAACAGCATCAAGAGGTTAGGGACTATGTCTGCAAAGTTTTGACCCCAAAAACCGCCATTTAATCCCCCAAACGGGCTTCAAAAGTTTCAGGACATCAAACTACCAAAAAACGACCTACCCCTGAAATGGGCCCTCCAAGCCAATAGCTCCAATATTTCCACAAACAGATGACAAATTATATAGTGATCCGTTTCAGATCTATGTGTGAGGTTATACACAATGATGTGCAATGATGAAGCAACAAAAGCACTATGAAATTCTGAGCTTACGCAAGAATTTCACTAATCCAGCTGCAAATCCACAATATCATCTGCTTATCATCACAGACAAAAAGGACAAGGAACACTGACAAAATAAGGCTAATCTGCACACCCTCCATGGCAAAACCAGGAGGTGGACCAATACCATCGCAGGAAACATGCACATACATGAATTTTGTGTGCAAAATGCAGCAGAAGCTCAGGAATTTTTTATTTACAAGTTCTGGCTGCCTGAAAAATTGACGTCATCCAACTCTTGAAAATTTAGAATCCCAGTATCTTGCAAAAATATATAAGAAAATTCATAGGCAACAAGTCTTGGTCTAGTAAACCAAAGGTTTGGATACACAATAACAATATATGATAAAACAATGTAGAGAAGAATTTCATGAAGAAAATGAAATTTGATGAAACTACTAACCCATTACATTTGTTTATTTATCAAGCAAAAACCACATTCAATCAAGTTTTTCAAATAAAATTGTTCTAGCTGATGAATTTGCAGATGCACTTATTCTTAACTATGAAATGAAACAATAACTTTGTATTCTTGAACAATGAAATGAGAGAGAGATACCAGTGCCTTCTTCAACAAGCAAATGACAAAAAAGGTAGATAGCTGCAGACAAATTCCCGGCAATGGGAGAAGCAAACCTCGGAAAGGTTCCACATCCCCAATGCCTGTCTGAGGATGCCTATACTGCATATAGGTGCAGGGTGGCATCCCCGCATTATGCATCCCCTGGCAAGAATAGATGAAATTTCCCTCAAAACAGAGGAGGTCCCCCCCAGAAAATTGGAAGAGAACACATAGAAACAAAAGTAAAAACTTTAAGGAAAAAACAGTGCGGCCCTCAAAAAATCGTTAATGCAAGTCTGCCCAGCACAAATAACACTTTAACAACTTCCCAATTACTTTTAATTTGTTTTCACTTCAGCGCCCCATTCTCTTAGTAGTTCAAGTTTAACCAACATCACATTGGGATTTCTCTAAAGGATGGATTGATACAAGAGAATCGACAAGGATAAGGCATCATTCACTAAGACAAAGGACAAAGCATTGGTGAAGAGATTGTTCACCATGGCAACACAACACAGTCCAAAACCCAAACAAGTCAGCATCTTCAAAATAAAAGATCAATCAACTCAATCATAAGCCATATCAAAGACAATTTAAAAAAAAAGGCACTGCTGGCCAGTCTCCCTAGGCCACTCGAAGGACTCCCATGTAGAAACCACGATGTCAAGAATGAATCTTCCCTGAACAAACACAATCTACTTCTGACGAATCACATATCATGCAACCAAACAGATCTGCAAGGCCAATGCCTTAGCCATGATTTTATATGCAATTTTGAGCAAAGTGATAGGCCGTCAACCCCCAATAGAATCTCTAGCTTGATTCTCTACATTACCAAGTCATATGATTCAAAGTAGTTCTAGACTCTAGTGTGCACTAGACCAATCACCAAGCGCTTTGGCATCAATCTTGCCTTCAAACATATGAATGTCATGGTCAAGCTTTACTTTGAATGGATTCTTGCACCAAACAAACCCAATCTACATTGCACATGTGCAGGTATCACAGCTTGTGGTGCTAATCTATTGAACAGATTTACAAATTTTCAAAGATTTCCTTGAGCTGCTTCTTAAGTGCTTAATCAATCTTGATTAGACAATGCTTATATCACAAGTAGCAAAGCCAGTGTAATGGATGTTACCTGCTAATCCAAAAGGGTGTCAAGTATGTCAAAAGGTCCGTTGAGGGAGTTTGATCACCTTGTGCTTCTGAATATCAGATCTAATCTAGACAAGCATTCAACTCTCTTCAAATTTGTGAAACATGGATCAATCACTACAACTAACAAATGAAAAAGCAAAATACCAATGAGGTAAGCACAAAGGCAACGTCCCTACACTGTACCAATGATCAATCTACTAGGGGTGATCAAACACCTATAAGCACACAATCCTTAAGTCTATGCGAAGACTCACGGAACTATACAATTTGGGACACACGACACCAAAGCAAACATCAATTACAATGCCATAGGGCAACAAATAGTTACAATAGTAAAATGTGCAAGAAAGTGGAATCTCAAGGAACAAATTATGACACAAGATATACACAGTTATCAATTAAGCTTAATATAAAGCAGAGAATGTGCAATATGATTATAGTAAACAAATGACATAAGTATGTCAAATCACAATGAAACAATAAACATGTGCGAAAGTTATTCATTCGTGGGTATCAGCATTAACCAAAAACCAAAGAGCAAAACCATAAACATTTCATGAAAGCCCTAAAAGACAAAAAAGTGGCCCGATAATTCTATATTCTATTCCATTATAAAATGCTAAAAAACCGGCATTGCAAATGTGAATGTCTCAAATAACTCCGGCAAGCCAAATCCATGTAAGGAGATAGATATGAGACCAGTTACAAAAGCAAAATATCAAATAAAGTGTTAAGGAGTAAATTACTTTGTATCTAGATGATGGACTATCTACCTGTAAAAGATAGGAAGAATAATTCATTGCCCTACATTCACATGAAATTGATTCTTAGAGATGACATAGCCTATAAAAGTTACTGAAATAATTGGGCTGCCAGGATGAAAATTTCCGAAGATCAATGGTCAAAATCAGTCATTTTAAGAATCTCAATTCAAGTTCTTTAAGTTGAAACGGAGGTGACATGGATAAAGTTTAACAATCACTACATCAACTTTTAATACCATTTTTCAACTCTGTAATACTTGCTACAAAAGAGCATCATTTTTATCCATAGTTCAATGTAGCCATGCCCTGTCCACAGTACAAAAGTTTTCATATTTTTCACATGATAGTCAATATAGTTGCAAGTTCTATAGAATGCTAACCTTCTTCCAATCCATCCCATATTTGCGGTAAGCCTTGTAGAAATTTTCTAGCTCCTTCTTACTCCATTGAGGGCCCAACATATCTGAGAGTTTGCGCTTCTGCACCAAAATACACTTAAAGAAGCTAAGGAACTTATGCATATTGGGATAACATTTGCTACAGCCAAATGCAGTCTAGCAAATCTTAGAATAGTATTTGCACCTTCACAAATATTCTGAAAGTAATATGCTTAGATTGACAATAAGTGTGTCAAATAACAGCTAAAGGAACTAAATACTTGTAATTGACAAAAAGGTCCTGTTAATTCTTAAGTAACTGAATACTAATAACTGACAATAGGATCTTGTTAATTCTGAATTCACGTCTAGAGAATCAAGAAAATCTCAAATTCTGCTTCCATGAAAAATGTGCTTATCAACAAGCTTCCGACTATGCAGACAAATGCTCAAAGTAAAATAGAAATGTAATATAGAAATCCCTATATCCTGAACTTTTTACAATTCCAGAGCACTGTTATATGATTAATAAAGAATTTCAAGTGTAAATATGATTTACGTTTCTAACACTAAAAGGAAGGCCTTGTAGATCTTGTAAGTAATCACCAACAAATACTTGAAGGGGTATATAGCATTTTTTTCCAGGTAGATATTCATGAAAAAAGCAACTTTATATTCTACAATACAAATTATCTCCATCTTCTTCACAGGCAATCCATTGACAATAGTGCAGTTATCCAGAAAGTGAATAAATTTAGAAGTTCCTGTTACTCCTTACAATACATTGTCGCTGCATTTCCATGCTTTATCAATTTCATCTCTATAAATATACAATTTAGCAAATTGACTGTAGAATGCAATCATAACAACCAAAAATAATTACACAAAAAGGAAAAACAGAAAAGAATTCACCTATCAAGAGAATATACATAGTTTGTGATTGCATAGAATTATGTTGCAGTATTAACTGTCACATATGCATTTTCCCTATGTTATGTAATAATATTGAAAAAGGAAAAAAAATGAATGTAACAACTCTCAAATATGTAAATTGTCATTTAGAAATAATAACTATATGGAAAGGCCATGACTTTTGGTTACTAAGACACTTTGTCCACCATTTATATGATTTGAATCATTGGTTTGGGTACTCTCAAATATGTAAATTGTCATTTAGAAATAATAACTACATGAAAAGGCCATGACTTTTGGTTACTAAGACACTTTGTCCACCATTTATATGATTTGAATCAAGTTAAAGTTTAAGCTATTATTAGGTTTCTTTTCAATTTACTAGATAACCATAGCATATATAGGATCACTGAGAGAAACACAATCACAAGATACACAGCATTTATCCTGGGAAACCCTCATGGAGAAGAAAACCCAGCAAAAAATTCCTTAATATAGATAGCCAATATAATGCCAAAACAATAAACCAAACACTAGAGAATATCCTCTCCCAAGTAATGCGCCTCTCTCTCTTCCTTCTTCTCCAACTACAGCTACCAAACTTGCACTCTGGATGATCGAATGTGTGAGTTGAGTGAGTGAACAAATGAGTGGCTAGCTCCCTTTATTTACACAAACTGGCAAGCGTCGAAAGGAGGTGTCTCTTCACAGGCAGGGCCGACTTGTCTTTCTGGGTGGTTAGAACCACTTTAATTTGCCTGGGGGCAGACTTCTTAATTTGCATTTTCAATTAGGGTTTGACCAATCCGCAAAAAGGGATTTGGTCAATTGCAATGCCCGACATGATCAATCCACAAAAGGGGATTGATCTAATGAATAATAAATATATTTTATCTTTTACTTTATCCACAAAAGAGGATAAGAATATTCTTTACAGTTACACAATATTTTAACACTCCCTCTTAACAAGAAGGATATTCTTTATCTTTTGACAGGTCACTGGATGTCATCATCAACTGGGTAACATCATCAACATCATCAACTGGGTAACAACATCAACTGGATAACAGGAGGCATCAATATAATCCACTTGGTCATCTAGCATCA
This sequence comes from Picea engelmannii, assembly GCA_009831015.1. Lineage (NCBI taxonomy): Eukaryota > Viridiplantae > Streptophyta > Pinopsida > Pinales > Pinaceae > Picea > Picea engelmannii. Next base: position 51,480 of record ML825009.1, read on the forward strand.
CGATCATTGACTGGCATATCTATAAATCATTGGAAGTTTTGTTCTCTTTATCTTTGCGCAGAAGATACTCTTTCTTTCTTTCATCTTCATGCAGAAGATACTCTTTCTTATCTTCACACAGAAGATATCTTATCTTCGCACAGAAGATTTCTTATCTTCACACAAAAGATATTCTATGAGTTTTGCCATTCCTTTTATGTTCTCCCTTCTCTTGTAGTCATCCATCTCACCCATCCACTGGGGAGGACTACTACCATAGCTTCACTCCTAGTCATCCCACATGAACTAGAGAAGCTAAGATGATGGCCTGGGCAAGACTAGACTCCCTTTCCATAATCCACGCAGGATCACGACACAAACCTCAAGAAACAACTAACCATTCCACATTTTCAAGGTTTGTGTTCCAGGCTACTCAATCCTTGGCCAGAGGAGAGTATATGCATGTTGCCCCTTGGAGAAACATCCACACTCCTTTCTATGAGGGTGGTCACACCCCTCTCTACGAGGGTATTCTAGCATGTCCCTAGAGTATCCAAAACTCAACACTTGGACAGAGGCCAACCTTGGCAAATTTCTCATTCCCCTTTTCTACTAAGGTCTCTTCCTTCTCTACGAAGGTATACCTGTGGGATTGTTCATTCCTTCTCTACAAAGGTCTACTTGTGGGATTGCTCATTCCTTCTCTACAAAGGTCTAGCTATGGGATCTGAAAAAAAATATCTTGGGGTCCAAAATCTTTCCATGGTATAATACCATGCCACCCATCTGCTAGGCACCATCCATCTACTGGATAACTTTCATCTTGGTCAAAATATCTGGGCACCATCCATCTGCTTTCCTAACTACACCAAATCACGATCCTCCATTTCGAACTCAGAGACATAGCTCCCTCTTGCACCAAACTAAGAGCTTCAAATCATCATCCTTGAAGTTTTCTTCTGTAATATCCTGGGTGCCTTCTTGAGTTTGAACATTTCTTTCTTTCTGACTTCATACTGGATCAACCTGCTCCCTCTACATCTATAAGAACGGTACCGGAACAAACTGCAGTTACCTGCATCTTATCAACTATATCTAAGTATCCATCTTTCTCTTCATCTTGAACATTTATGTTCTGCATCTTTAGGAACCTCCTGCTCCTATATAAACACTGGATATTATCTAGTCTTTATTGACTGTCACCATATCATAAAGTCTTTCTCATGCTGTCTAACTTATGCAAGTCAAGCCATAAGTTCTTTCTTTCGAGACCTGTAAACTTCCTTACAGTATGCTTTATGAGATATGTCACTTAGCCAATCAGTCAGTAACAATAAGCAGTAATCAAATAAAACTATATCATGATTTCTAGCAGAGTAGTACACATCTTTTCTTAAGCAAAACTTGTTCAACCATGTACACATATGAAACCCTAATCATGAATAAGACTTTTGAACTCTTTTTCACTCTAGCTATGAAATTACCAAATTTTCCCTTACTATCATATAGCTAAACACATACCTTTGTCACTCTCATGAGAGATCATACATGAAATAAATATTTTATCTCTTTCTTTATCCTCTTCTTTGATAAGTTTGCATAAACACTGAAATAAAACGAGGTTAATTAACATTCTCACAAAAATCTAACATGTAATGATAAAGTATTAAAGTAAACAAGATACTAAAAATAAACATGAATACTTATCTTTTGTTTTTGTGTGGGGAGGCTCCACGGACTCCACCATTTGCTATCTTTCTTTAGATCGACTATCTTCAACTTAAAGTACATATTTCTCCATTTCTACTAAAGCTTTCTTTGAGGGAGGAGAGTCCTCTTCTTCTGCCACATGTGCTTGATGCTTTCTTTTCCCTTTTCCTTGAGGACAGTCATAGGAAAAGTGTCACAACTTTTGACAGTTGTAGGATTCGATCTTTGAAACATCTTTCTTCTTATCTAGAACTCTTACAGAGTTAGCTTCTAGTTGTTCTTTGAATTGTGATATTCTGGAGAAATATTCCTGAATTGTTTCTCTGTTCTGCATCCTTGTATTATTGAGTTGAGTTCTTAGATTCATCTTCCGATTGATGTTCCTTTCTTCATATAATCGGGTTAGGGCATCAAACATTTCTTTTGGAGTCTTCTTTGAGGCCACTTGGGGAATCAAGTGATCTTTGATAGAATCTGCAATGATTCTTTTGGCCCTAACTGTGTCTTTTTGGTGTTTTGCTTTAGCTGCA
>ML825009.1:80055-94901 GCA_009831015.1 Picea engelmannii
CATCTGCATGCAACGCCAAACATCTGTCCGGAATGACTGCGCCCAAAATGGCTGGATGGATCGATCTGCAAGATTCCACCGTCGGAATCTGATGATAAATGGCTCAATGGAAGCGCCCTGGCTGGATCTCTACTGGGTCGGAAGGAATCTGCAATCGAAACACCGGTCTACTACAGATCTCTGAATCCTCAAAATAGCTTGCGCCCTCCTTGGCTGAGCTGCACCCTCCACACTGAATACTCATGAAAAGAACGGTGAAATACCTGGATGGTATCTCCGATGGGCTAGGGTGTGTCTCTCAACACCGAAACCGATCAAGGGTGGTAGTTTCCTCCAGAAATCCACAAAACAGTAAGGTTGGCTCTCCTCCTCCTCTGGAAGCTGTCAACATCAAATCATAACAATGCATAATGAGGAATTAGGTCAAATTCCTCCATTTATATCTTTCTCGACCTAATTCTTCGTTGACCTCACTTAACCTAAGCGCCTTTCCTCCTAAGTGATTTATTTATCAATTAAGTCCCCCCCTTATCACCTTTTCATTCTAATTCTCCGTTGACTTAGGCTTAAGAAACTTTTCCTAAGTATTTTGGCTTAATTCATCGTTTAGCCGTTAATTCCTCCTTATTTCTCCATCTGGTTCCCTGTTTGTGCCTGACTATAGTCTACGGGAACATATAGACTACTAAGTCACTCCCTGCTGGCCTAATCTTGGGGATGGGACATCACACATGATCAGAGGGAAGTTTTCGAAGGGTCCAAGCGAGATGGTTGGGATAGTTTTTGCTTTAGAGGGAGCAGCCAATTAGGTTGATTGGAGAGCAGCCATGGTAGCAGATCTAATAGTGAAGACAACGCCACCTCTAGGTGCTAGAAGTACCTTCCTCGCTAAGAGGGAGTGTTGATGTATTTAGCACCGGACAGGTACTTCCACATTGGCTTGGTGAATAGCATGTGGAAGTCGTCCTTAATGCCTTTCGAAACATTAGGAAATTCACTTTATTAAGTGATTAATAAAGTGAATGTACTTTTGTAATAAAGTGAGTTTAATTTAATTAAATGCACGAGTATTTGGCATTAGTAATTAAATTAAGTCCTAGTCATTAAATCTAAAGTGAAGGTAAGATTTAATCTCAACCCTTGATCACTTTGGAGATCTAAGATTTTGGATTTAGGGTAAACTCAAGGTTATAAAACGCAACCTATGTGAGAGGATGACACACAACAGATATAGAGAGAAAGAGAGAGAGAGCTCCCATTGATTGGGTAGAAAAGGACATTCATCCAAGTGTGCAGGGCAAGGGCCGAGAAAAGGAGCAAAGGGGTAGCAAGGGCGATAGTATCCAATCAGGAAGATCGAAGGACTGATGTTGAGGTTTGTAGGGCTTGGTTATCTACTGTTTTGTATTCCATAGGTGGGCCATTAATATCCCAGGAAGGGAGCCCAAATTAATAAAAATAATAAATCTCATAGAACTAGTTTTCCCTCCAGGGTTTTTCCAAGGGTTATTTACCCAGAAATCTCTTGTGCAATATGTATGGTTTCTGTTTTATTTGCTTCTGTTGTATGTTTCATTAAATAACTCAGTTGTGTTTTTATTCAATAAATCAATTTTATTCAAAATTATTTGTCGATGTTGGGTTAACAAAAATTAACATAACAAACAAGTGCTTCAAAGTTGCTCAAGGGCAAAGAAAACTGATGATTCCAGTAGTAATGTGAAGGATTAAAGTATATATTATAAAAACAATCACAACTCGCCATTTTCAAATCAAGTTTAGATATAAACTATAGCCATGTTCAATTTATGGTAAATCAATATGTTAAAAGTTACGATGTGGCGTAACTTGTGGAGAAGTCATTTTTGTGGGGAGGTCACAAGGCAGTGATGTCTCCTACTAACATTAAAGTTGATTGGTTGTGGGGTGATGATGATTGCTTGCTCGACCTTCCCTTGTGGTTGTCATTTGCATATTATTTATTTGTGATTGTCCTATGCATATTCATGGACTCGTGGCATTGTAATAATGCAAAGGAATTATGGGTTGAAGATTTTGAGTATTGGATATGCATACACAAAGAACGAATGAGATTTTAGGGTCATAACAACAATAATAATATTATGTTTAGATTAACAACCTAACACCTAGCATTCCCAAGAATCATCAATGGAAGATCGTGGTTTTTAGACTGTCATAGCTTGCACACGTTGAGATAATAAATATAATGTGCAGAGATTGTTTTGTTGGTTTTAAATTTTTATGAAGGATAGAAGCAAATTGCATTGTATAAGGGATAAGCTTAGTGGAAGGATGTCAAATTCATTGGAGGAATTATGTAAGCTCAAAATTATTAAGTATCACTTATTAAAGTGGAGACTTGAGATGTGTACTTATCTATTTTTATACATGGTAAAGTATAAGGTATGACATAGACACTTATTTTATAGTAGTGTAGGGTTTTGAGTTTTCATTTGAATTATTTGTGTTAGTATATCTTTAATAATAAAAGTGAATATATTGGGGTGGTAGGTGTCATCACTCCAGGAAACTCTCCTAGGTTATATCTCATAGATGCCTGGTAACTTAATTGTTCTTGTAATGATTCACTCAATAATGGGTGTGGGGTTGGATCAAGATGAATATCTAACTAACTGGACTGTGTATTCAAGACTGTCTAGGGATATCAGACAATACGAGACTCTCAAGAGATGCAATCAGACAAGTTGTGTATCCTTGGTCAATATCTTATCCTAATAGTCTTTCTTGCATTCAAAGTCTTCAACAGCTGTAGTAGATCTCCATAGGCTGATAGCTAATTCGAATTTGTCATCTTTGCCAAAAAGACAGTTTTTTGCCACAATAAGATAGCCAACTCAATCTTCTCCTCTTGCTGGCACCTTTTAAAACTGGAACAGAAACCCAATAATGATGCCATTAATTATTATCTATCATTAGAAACCGTCCTCATGGCATTCGGATCAAGGAAACTCGGATCTCTGCAAAAATAGTAGCTTGCTGCCCTGTTCTGTGCTTTTGGTGGTTAGGAAAAGACAGAAATATGTTGCTTTAATATTGACCTATATCTCTCAAATAAAAACAGTTGGGTACAAACTGGAAGAGGCTTTTGTATATTGGTTTGTTGTAAGAAAAAACCTCTCTCAGTTCTTTGAGATTCGTTTTCATTTTCCCGAGATCGGCTTTTCAAAAACATGTGTCAAACAGGGAAATTTTGAGATCCGAAAATTAGGGCTCAGAGATGAATTCAATTCTCCCAATCTATGACACCTGTAGGAAAAATGAGAGAGGTTATTGTTCTTTGGCATGTTAGCAACAAAAACCTCCGCCCGTTTCTCAAAATGATTCTCCAGTCACTAAGAATCATCATTTGAAAATGATGACTTAGCACAGTAAAAACAGACTTTTCTGCACTTTCGGTGGCTAAAATAGCCCCGAATTTCGCGTTTAAGCCACCGAAAAAGGCATTTAAGGCTTAAGGCTTTCGGTGGCTTAGAAGCCCTTTTGAAAAAGGGCTTAGCCACCGAAACCTAAGTTTTGATTTTTTTGAAGGAAAAAACAAATCAAATGTTTTTCAAACTTTATTTACAAGCTGGAACTCATTAAAATGAGCCCTAAAAATTTAATAATGAAATTTATTCATGACTATGCTATCACTCCTAAAAATTAATGAATTGACTGGTTTATTTTAGGAGATAACAGTAGGTATGGGGGGGGGGGATTGTTTACAACCCCGAGGGAATTTGTGAATTAACCTTTACTTGGGGGCTTGGGGAGGCTACCAACAACCAAGCAGAGGTTCTCGCTTTATATCCAGAACAATATACTCTCACATCTAAATCAAAAATGTTTTGGTTATGGGCAATTCCTCCATAGTCATTAGCCAAGTGATGAACTCAACCATCGTCCGAAATTCATCCCTTGCAAGAACAATCAAAAGAATCCAAAGGCTTGCAGTGGCTTTCACTTCCATCAATTTTCTTCATGTCCTTCGACCCTGCAACTCCCATGCGGATTCAATGGAAAATATGGGTGTATTTTTAAAGCAAGGAACTTTAGGAAAAAATATGGGTGACTCCACTAATGTTTTTATACCATGAAGACGCATCACAAAGGAGAAGTATGCATATGAAATCAAAGGCAAAGTGACAAGTGGCATTAACCATGAAGGAACGAACCTTTATATCACCTTCCTCCCCCATACCTTCAGACGATATCACTCATTGCAGGGGAAATCATATTAATAACAAGATGGATTCTCCTCATAGAGGTGGGATGTATTTCTATAGTTCAGGCTCTATTTTTTGTTACTACCCCACCAAATTGGTATGCTAGTTGCTTCCAGGTTGTTTGGTTGCCCACAGTAGTAGCTCTGGCATGTTAGGTATTAGGTGAATTGCATGTAGCTCTCGTTGTTTTGGGCTAGGTCATTTTCCAAACATATTTGTTAGTCTGGATATTTGTGGCTCTCATATAATTCGCAATATGGACATTGGACGAGCATAGTCATCTAGGCCGATGTGCAAATTTTAATGTTTCGAATCTTTGGCAAGTCTTGAGAAGTCAAGCCTCCCAATTGGACACTCTTCAAGCTACCATCACTCAACTCAATCACTACGTTGCCAACTAGCATGAGGCTCGATGAACTAGAAATGTGGAATTGGAGGCAAGGGTGGATATGCAAAGCAAACAAGTGGAGAGGCTCACTGCTAACTTCAACATGCACTACAATATGATACTAGGTTTTGCAAGAAAATCCCAATCTCTGGTTGTCTGCCACTCTGACCCAGTTGGCTCTTCTTCGGATGCAATTATGGAGGAAGCAAGAGTTCAACAAGCTCAAGGAGATCAGGAAGTTAAAGACACGGCATCAAAACTCAAAGAAGAAACAATGAAGGAATCCCATAGACATTATTCCTCTTGAAATGTTTACGTTTTAAATGCTATGTAGAATTGTCTTTTTGTTAGGCCAATTTCTTTGAGTTTATAGTTGCAAGTTTATTAGGAATGAGAAAAAGGATGTAAGAACAACTCAATATCTAGATCTGATTTTGTTAAATTTGGGAAGCTTGGAGTCCCTAGCAGCAAAATTATATTTATCATATGTACTCTCTCGCTATACGATACAGCCACAACGTTTTATTAATATAAAGTCTACCTATTTCTGTTCAAAATATAAAATAAATAAATATATATATATATATATATATATATATATATATATATCTTAATGAGTGGGTGAAAGTAAATTTGTAAATTTGAATGACTATAATGTATATAATAAGCTAAAAAATTTAAAAGGATTGGATGATGGATACAGTATATATTAATTGTATGAATATTTATTTATGTTAAAAGGATCAAATTTGTGTATGTCATTAAAGTAAGCAATAAAAGCATGAAGAATGCAATATTTTCAAACATGGATACAATTTTTTAAAAGGGGCATAAAAAAGGAAAAATATATATCAAAAGAAAGTCGGCATAGAAAAGTACACCCAAGAAAGGTATCGATATGCAACAGAAACAATGATCAATAAAAATTGTCCAAATATTTTAAGGCAGAGATAATAGTATTTGCCTCATTCAATTACATATCATTTTTATTCGCACACTCATTATATCTTAGACTTGACAATTGTACAACCTGCGTGGGCCTTGTTATCCACCAATTTGCACAAGTTGGATTTTCTGAAGAGCCGCCAGAGAATGAGCAATCAGTCTCATATTTGCAGATTTCAGGGTTCAGCAAGTCTTGTGAAAGACCTCTTTTTTTCGCATTTCCACCATGGTAATAAATGTCCTAAGTATGAAAGATTGTAAAAGGCTATTGGCCACCCAAGAGGAGTGTTTTTTTCTACTTGTTAATTATTTTTTCCGCTTGCCTTCGTGAGAAGAAAAAATAATTTCTAAGTTTTTTCACTCAAAAGACTTAGCTCCAAAGCCGGAGTATGTGTTGACAAGCAAGTCTTGGCATGGAAAATCCAATGTCTAGTGTCTAAATGTATATAAGCTCATAGTAGGACATTTTGATTGAGTCATTTGGAAATTGCGACTAGGTTTGATAGGTTTTTTTCAAGTTTTCAGTAAATTAATTAAATTCCTGCAAAATTGGAATTAATTAATTCTGAGTCAATAAATTGTAAAAATATGGCATCAAACATTGTCAGATGCCATATTTATAGTCGTTTTCCAGTCCATAGTATCATGTAAACCCCTATTTCCGATCTTTCGAGACTAAAAAGTGATTATTACCACTAAAAAATCAATTTTACTCTAAATTTACGGAAAAGGGGTAATTTAATTAATCTCCTAAAATTAAGGAGAACTGGAGAACAGATTTTAGACATGTTTTTTTTATGTCCCTAGTTGACTAAAGGCCTAAGGCGAGTTAGCTAAGGGGAGGTCGACTTAACTAAGATGAGGTGGACTAGGAGGAGATCCCAATGTGGGAACTCGACTCCTTCTCCTGGGTGACGCATTCCTAGAGCATGGCACATCTCCCAAAGGGCCCACGCATCCCTAACTACTCCTCTCACTCGCACTCACTCCCACTCATCTCCTCTTACCTTCACTCCCACTCCCCTTCACCTTCTTCCACTCCACACCTCTCCACATCACTCCTCTTTTCCTCACACCACTCCACCTACACTCCACTCATCCCTAGCGCATCTACCCTTAAACTAATGCGCAACTCCCCTTAACTCCCTCATCTCCCACGCTTTACCAAAACCCTAAACCTAACCCTAGCGCATGCATGCTTTGGAATTGTCATCCCTAAAGCTATTTAAGAGAGGTCAACCTCTCCCATTAGTGAGTTCAGTCTTGGGCAAGCAAGCTATTGTAATATTGTAAGCATTTGGAATAAGAAAGTCTTTGGAGCTATTTTGGTGTGCACTCAAATGTGTGGTTGCTTTGACCTAAATGCAAATATTTTTATGAGGTAACATGTATTGATTTACATTTTAATTTTGTGTTTAATTGTTAAAGCCTTGTAGGTATGCTATCATATAATAGGGTAAGAGTAATCTAGCTTGATTTAGCTTACTGCTTCTTTACTTCATAGACTCTTCAATGCATGCTTTATTTTCGGTTAAATTTAACATGCGTTTGTGAGCTGTGTGTGTGAGTTGTGTGTGTGTGTAGGATTGAAGTGTATAGTTACAGGTTTCTCAAGGTGGAGGATTGACAGTTGGTGGTTTCCATTGTCATCGTCCAAAAGATTCTAAGATCAAGCTCCCTCTTCTTCATACCAAGAGAACCCCATAACCCAAAGTTTCAGGCTCATAGGGAAGCTCCAGAAAACTGATAAAATCTCTTTCCCTCATTCTTTTCTTTGATTTCATGCAAGTTAGAGCAAGTCTATATTTCATTCTTAAACATCTAAAGTTTGCATGCATGGTTTGCTAGATCTAGGCTGAAATTTTTCAATTTTTAAAGAATAGATCTAGGCAAGTTTAGGCATTTTCTTGGTCTTTTCATCTATAGTCTAGATCAAAGTTTGTGCTTAGTTTTAACTTCTTTATCAAACTATTTAGAGGTTTTATGTTTGTTGTCCTAAAACAGCAAACAGAAGTCACTAAAAAGAGCCTAAGTTAGCTTTGTTTTAAGCCTCAAAAGGCCCTAAAATTTACACTTTTTGCCTTAGAAAAATTTTCTAAAATTTTGATAAATTTTTTATCGTTTAGAACTCTTTCTTATCATATTCTAACTTGATTTACTTGTTGTTTTCTTGTAGCAAATACAGGTTCAAGAGGAGATTCTGCCAGTTTTGGGCAAAATCAAGGCTCCCGGGGACCCTGGGGGGTTGTGACTTCGTCAAAACGAAGTTTCCTTCTTTTCTCTTTTCTCTTTTCTTCTTGTATTATTCTAAACGATCCAATTATAAGGATCCATCCTTTTCTAAAAGAGCTCAAAGCTCAAAGAGAACATTGGTTCTCCATTGTAATAGTGCAATAAAAGTGGGCCTTTGTGCCCAGTTTCTTCATCCCTTTAGGGGGATTTGTGTTGTGGGTTGGTTTTGTCCTTTTTTGTGAGTTGTGCATGCTAATAATCTAATAATCAAATACACAAATCAAACGTATCAAACACACTACCACACTCTAAGTTTTATGCATGTTAACCAATTCTCAAATTTGCATGCATAGTTAGCTTTGCTTCAAGTGTTTTCTTTCTTCAATCAATGTTGCAACAATATTTAATTTTCAAGTAGTATCTTGTTAATCTTTCTCAACTACAATGCAAGGTACATCATTTAATTGTTGCAAATTTTTATCTTTATACTTTCAAGTGTTTGTGCAAGTGCTTCATTATCAAAGCAGGGTGTGTGATCTATCTATTTCATGCTTTTATCAAGTAATTGAACCTTGCTAGTTTAATAGGGCAATTCCTTAAGATTGTGAGTTCATTGGGAGGAAAAAGCCTAAAAGTGACCTGCGAAGTAAGGTGGACCCTCTTGGGACCTGGCTTCCCATCCGTTTTGGACATCCAACACTTGTAGTGAGTTTACTGGTGAGACCATTGGGTTTCGGTAAATTCTCAACAAGTCCAAGCAAAGAACAAGCTTCCTAAAGGGGCCAAACACTTTTCATTAACTAATTACAAAATTTACCTTAATAAAATCTTCAATCTACACTGCCCACGACTCCTTTTAAGGCACTGGTTAAAAAGCACTTTCATTTTACTTTATGTGAGCAGTTACACTTATGCATATTATCTAATTTTCTTTTATGCTCTTAAATATTGCAGATGTTGTATCCTTTTGATGTATGAATGTTTCATGAGCAAAGTATTCTTTATGATGATAAATGCTAAGTGGTGAATGATCTGATTTTATTGCAAGCAATAAACTCCTAGATTAAAGTGTTTTTCTTTCTTAGTTTAGAAAAGCCTTAGATTTATTTTATAGGGACTACCCCTCTTGGCTTTGCTAGGAGTTGGCCTAGACAGAGGAGTTGAGGATCAGGTGACAGCACCTTGACTCGAGACTTGCCCCCAAGGACACACCAAGTGGATTGAAGGTTTCTTCCACGTTACCCTAGGTGTGTATTAGGACGGCAACAAGCCTCACAATTCAGAAGTGTTTTCCTTTGGGGGTCACATGTTCAATTCCAGAGAAATGTAGGTAGGGTATGTACATGTCAGCAAGTTGTTGTTTGCAGATATTTATGTGGCATTGGCAAAGAACCAACAAATTTCATTCTGTCCACGGGCTAGACAGTGGTATGAATTGTATTTTTCAAGTAGACCTCAATGTCCAAAAATTTTCTCGAAAAAATATTAGACTTGTCAATTGTGTTTGAAGGATATTCTCATGGAGCCAATTTCTTTTTACTATATTGTAGTAAAACTTAGCCCAAGCAAAGACCCAAGTGTCAGCCAGACACCAACACATCGAGGCTTCTCCATGCTTATCACTTATTGCACACAAGGGAACAGTACCGCACCCTCTTCATGCAATCATTTCTCGACAGTCCACAACCCCTGCAAGGTTTATGATAGTGAAATTGGGAGAAAACTTCATGTTTGTTACAGGACTCGAGGATGCTCAGGATCATCATTATACACGAAGGATGAACGAGAATGTTTTAGTAAGGCTCGATACTGCTCAATACCTATCATTCATCCCAGCTTTTAAAAGCATGAAATATAAAAGGAAATCGTTGCTAGTCTAGTCTGTTTATCTACCTAATTCCAGAGTCGCTTGTATGCTCGACTTCTATGTAGTTCCAGCGTATGTAGTGGAAGCATCTTCTCTATGGCTCTTTATCATCTTGTTGTGGACGTTAACCAAAGGTAACTTCGCTTTTGGCCTTTCGTTAGGTAGCATCCCTGATCACCAATTAGAACAGGAAGTTTGTAATTCGAAGGTTTTTGGTCTATTTGTCTGACTATCAAGCGAACTCTTAGGCAACTCCTTCAGTGAACAAAGATGTCGGGCACACCAATGGAGGTAGTTGGTTAGCTCAATTTACAGGTGGTGGGTCCCAGTCTCGGTGCATTCAAAAAAGGAAAGGATGAAAACAGAGGACATCAAAAATCGCAATGGAACATATGACAAGGGACAATGCAGCAAGTCCAAGAGGCCTGCAAAAATATCTTGCCGCAAGAAATCCAAACAAAAAATTACGAGGGCTCAAGCCAAGGCAATGCAGGCAGCGTGGAACTACCATAGTCGTTTTCCAAAGGACCTCAAGAAAAAAATTGACAGGATGGAGAAGAAGGTCAAAAAGAAAATAAGAGAGACACCAAATGAAGTATTGGAGGAAGAATATTTGAATTGGATCCCACANTACGAGGGCTCAAGCCAAGGCAATGCAGGCAGTGTGGAACTACCATAGTCGTTTTCCAAAGGACCTCAAGAAAAAAATTGACAGGATGGAGAAGAAGGTCAAAAAGAAAATAAGAGAGACACCAAATGAAGTATTGGAGGAAGAATATTTGAATTGGATCCCAGACACAAGATTCTCCAGATCAAGAGATACTAAGGTTTTTAGAATGATAGAATTATATTGGACCAACAAATCCCTCATAGCCCAGGTTGTAGAGAAGAAAGGGGAACGGCAATCGAAGATCATCAGAGACTTGAAACTGCTACATAAGAAGTTTGATGTAGTTTGCAGGGCTATTTTCAACCTGCAAATAGTTGTGTCGAGTAGAGAGGAAGACCGACACAGTCACAGTTGAGGAACAAACTACTACACCAAAGGGCACCTCATCCAACCCCATCAAGTTGGACGAGGAGGACAACAACCCGACTGAAACCCAGAAAGGCTAAAATCCTTTCCAAATCTATGTTATATGTTGACTTATACTTCTATTTTGCTCCATTATAGATATAGTCGGTTACTACATACTTAGGCATAGTTTTAGATATACTCTATCTAGTGATAGTTAACTCAAAAGAAACTGCCAGTCTCTCAATAGTGATACACAGTGTTATGGGCTTCCAAATTGATATTTTTCCGACTGCCTTGTACCTAGTTTCCCTAGTGGTAGGTTACAGGCAGTTTTGCTTGTACACTTATTTTGCCATATATAGACTTTGCTAGCTTTCAAAATAAAAGATTGAAACACTCAAGGGACAAAGTTGTATTATATGATTATTGTATTGAATTCCTATGATAATTGAAGACGGTAGTTAAAACAAATAGAGAAACATGAGTTATGGATTTAAGTATATTGATGTTTCTCCAATTAGTAGCATCGGGCAAACATTCTTCCAAATTGGTCATGCTGATTTGACCAAGGGCAAGTGATACATTCACTCACGGGGCCATGTTGGTTTGGCTAGTGGTGAATGGCCCGGGGATAGTCTTTCTCCCATTAGTCATGTTGATTTGACTAAGTGTTGAAACTAGTGCAGCTACAAGAGCCATTCTCTTGGAGGATGGCATAAGGCCCTAGTTGTGGACTAGGGCCCCCAGCACACTCCTGGGGTTTCTTGGTATGAGACCAAGCAGTGAGTGCCATGGCAAAAGACCCTTGTGAGGGCCCCCAGTGGTTGACTAGGGTTCTTGGTCTAGGACCAAGCAGTAAAGACCCTAGATGTGTCTAGGGCCCCTGGATGTATTCCAGGGAACCCATGCTTAATGCATGGGTTGATCCTTGGTCTTGTACCTTGGTGGATAAGACCTTAGATGTGTTCTAGGGCCCCCAGATGTGTTCTGGGGCAACCTGGCCTTTGACGAGGTAGATCTCGATGTAATACCAAGATGTGTTGATGTGTGATCCTCTTCCTCTCTCCTAGGATGGTCCATGGGACCTACGAGAATCTATGTAGATGGGCATGACCACATTGTGTGATGTACCCCCTTATGCAGTGATGATAAAGTTTATTGGTCACCTTGAGATTCTATGGACATGTTTTTCCACTAAGGAACCCCCCCTTGTCTTTCCTAACCTCCTAATTGGTCTTCACCCTTGATTTATGAGTTTGGGTTTTCATCTTGTGTGAGTGGGGTTTTAATTTTTTGTTTGGGGTTTTTGTAATGTTAAATTAGAATATTAATTAATATTTAAATTGATTAATATTTATATTAAATAATATGTCAATATATTAATTATCATTTTAATAACCTAATAACCTATCCTAAAACTATAAATTAGAACCTATCCTCACTATCTCCTACACTCACACTCTCACTCTCACTCTTCAACAAAAGATGTGGCTACCTCAATGATTGTCGTCCTCTGATTTTTGCGACCTCCTTTACTGTTCAAGTTTCGGTTCTGGTTTCTTGTGCTGGAGGGTTCTACCTTGGAGTTATTTTGCTAGATGGTTACTTGTTGAAGTCTTCACTGCTGCCAAGACTTTCCTAACTTGCAGATCTGCTCTGTTCTAGCAACCGACCTCCTATATTGTGTGGGATCTGCTCTGTTCTAGCAGTCCGCCCCCTATTTTGTGTGAGATCTGCCTCTCCTAGCCGCCAACACTATTGTAGGGTTGTGGTCCCTCCTCTTGTACTCAGATCTGAGTTAGAAGGAGTTGTGGCCATCTTTCTGGGCTCCCTCCATAGCTGCCATACCTCCTCTAGCTGCCAGGTAAGGGGTTTTTGTAGCTTGTTGTCCCTTTTATGAGAAAGGGACTTGTGGACTGTGTGAACTTCACTCTCATTTATCATATCCATCCTTGTGTGTTGTTGGATATAAGAGTTTAATGTTTAAGTAAGCTGCTTGGGGTTATTGTTACATTTTCCCTGGGGTTTTTCTTTTGACAAAACAGTCCTAAGTTCTCCTTGATAGAGATCAAACCCTAAGTGGTTGATCCATGAGCCTAAACTAGATCTGAGCATATTATAGAGAGGCTTACATTCACATGTGTGCCAAGTTCATCTCTCATTATTCAAGAGGTACATTTCAGAGGTAAGTTTCATATTTAATTACTTCAGTTTTGATTTACTTGTTTAAGTTTTAGATCTACTAGTTCTAACTTTTGTTTTACTTGTTTCAGTATTTAGAAATCTAATTAATATATGCTCAGAAATATTTTGTTGTTTCAAATCTACTGTATTTCTTATTTGCCTCTAATCAATAATCTTTATTTAGATCCGTTGTGTGTGTATGCTGATCTAGCAAACTGAAATTTTAAAAGTATTATTCTTTTGTTATTTTCTTATTTCCAACACTAGGAGTGAAAAAGACTCGAGATGCTCTCACATTGCCTGCTCTAGGATGGAGTGATCTATTTTTTTTATAGGGCAGGTTTGACTTGTTTACAAGACTAGTCTAATGTTGAAGATGTAGGCTCAAGAGACCTCTTGTGATGAGGGGCTTATCAATGGATCTACTCAACAATAGAGCCCTATATTAATTAGGCGTGCATGTGAGGAGAAGAACAATCAACAAGGCTCATGGACAACTTTTCTAGTGAAGAAGAAATGCCAAGAAGACAAGACAAACCATTTACAAAACCTCGGAAAGCATTAAAGAAGATATTGAAGACAAACATACAAGTCAGTGCCACAAGTAAATTAAAGGTGACTCAAATTGTTGAAATAAAGGATGGATCATTTCATTTTGACACATCATACAACTCTTCTCATCAAGTGCGCAAGTGGCAGTTACAGTTGTAGTTGCAGTTGCTAGTTTCTAGTTGCAGTTGCAAGTTCCAATTGCAGTTGCAGTTGTAGTTGCCAGTTACAATTGCAATTGCAGTTGCCAATTGCACAAATTTTGAGGTGCGTTATCTTGTCTAGGGTTCGCTGTCTTTGAGGGTTCTTCCTCATACAAGGGAGAAATACTTTATGTGTTGGGTTTCTTCATATTGATGGTGATGTACTTATTGGCTAGAATTCTTCTTAAGAAAAGTTGTTGGGTTTTTCTCCCAAGGTTGGGTTTCCCAGGATAAAATCTTATGCCTACTGTGCATGGCTATCTTTCTATGATTATGTTGTTTCCGCTGCAAATTTATTTTGGTTGAGATTTCAGAGTGTAATTATTCTATGATAACAGTGGCATAAAATTATGTTTGAAATCATAAGGAAATAATTATCAGATCGAAAAATTGAAAATTCAACAAAGTCCACAATTATGAAAACAAACAAAAAAATGAGTTATGGGTAGGATGTCCACAACTACTTTAACATTGTGATTGAAGTGATCATTAAAACAGTGGACATTGTGATTTTAATGATCATTAAAGAAAATTATATAGCATATGGTAAGTTATTTAATATTACTTTCTATGTATGTTAAGTTTTAAGAAAAGTATGCAACTTATCAAAGGCTAAGTATAAAAAGATAAAACAATATTTTATATTATTTTATAATATTTTGAGTATCTTAGCTTTATAAAATAATATCTATTTATAATATTTATTGTATATTATTTATTTTATATTTATTTTATACTATTTTATAATATTTTGAGGATATCAACTTTTTTCCAAAGAAAACCTCGCAGAAAACCCTCGAAGTACTTCCTCGTGATCCATGGATGGTAAACGAGGTAAATCACGACCCTAATTATAGAGCCTAACTCTGAGGGGATCAAGAGAGTGGAACTCATGACCACCCCAACTTCAGGGAAGAGATCTCAAGTCTAGCTCATGACTACTTGAGCTAACCCTTGGGGCTTTTGAGAATAAGATTATTCATTTTTACACAGTAAATAATTAATGCTTATAAGGAGACTGCGTTGGTTTATAAGAAACTGCTCGACATTTCAATCCCAAAGTAGGGATCATCCTCAGGAGCTACACAACTCCTGAGAATGATCCCTACTATGGGATTGAAACATCAAGTAGTTTCTTATAAACCAACGCAGTCTCCTTATAAACATTAAGCTTTTGAGAATATCAACTTTATAATAATAATATAAAATATTT
>ML825009.1:95635-112964 GCA_009831015.1 Picea engelmannii
TTGAATGGGACCTAAAATTCTACTTTCTCCATATGAAGTCCAATGAGGTTGGAACCACTCTCAAACATCCTGAAACAATTAATGGTAATGTTAAAAATTTAAGTAAAAGGATGAAAATGAAAGAGAAAGGAGAATGTCACTAAAAGTGACATTCTCCTTTCTCTTTCATTTTCATCCTTTTACTTTAAGAATTTAATATTACCATTAATTACTCAAAAGAAGCCAAATGAGTAATGTGAGTGAAAGAGAGGGGGTGGGGTTGGCTTTATAGCTTCATTAGGGGCTCTAAACAATTATAGAAGCTTACCATGCACGCCCCTAACCCTAATTTAAAAAAACAGAAAAATTCCCTCACTTTTCCTGCTGCGGACCTCATTGGCAAAAAAAAACGGTTTTGTATGGAACCGGCCGGTTTAGGCAAAAAAAACCGGTTCCGTACGGAACCGGCCGGTTCAGGCAAGAAACCGGCCCGTTCCGTACGAAACCAGTCTGAAGCGGTTCAGGGGGCCGGTTTGAACCGGTCTGGGCTCGGAACCGATCGGACCGACCGGTTTTACCGATTCCGGTTCGGTTCTTGTAACTATGGAACTTTGAGTACCTCGACTTAATTATTCTATGGAAGATTAGGTGTAAGGTTGTTTTTCTACGTGGCAAGATGAGTTTGCCATCTGCTTCTAGGAAAAGGAGCTCTTTTGATAAAATATGCCCGCTCCTTAGACCTAGATGAGTATTCTAACTTTCTCTCAGTGTTTGTTGCTCTAAGGAAATCAATTTGATCACCTCTATTTATACCCTTCTATCCTTTTTATACAGTGTTTTGTAAGTATTTTTCTGTAAATATAAGACGTATTTTACAAATACACACACACATTGGGACACTACCAAAATATGATAGTTAGAGCATACTGTGAGTAACATAAATATGAAATGAATTTTAGTTTATTAGGGAAACAAGTGAGTTGATTATATATATGAAATAGGGTGCATATTATATGGTTGGAGTGAGGATAATCATAACATTACGAATATATTTTGTATTGAATAGATGAACTACTCAACATAAATAGGAATGCATCACACTTTCAAAGAGTGTAGTCTAAGAACCAAGAAATGTGGGGATAATAATACCTATTTGCATTTGAAATTTTTTTGAAGTTTCCTTTTTACACAATTCAAATCTCACGTATAAGAGTTAGTACTAATGAAATTGATAAAAGTAATTATGTAGGCTTTGACAAACTACTCTAATGTATATTGTATAGTATATCTTTACAAGGAGGAAATGTGCAATTTATATCTCGAGAATACACAACAAAAAGTGTAGAGGTTAGAGTTTCTCCAATGATGGAGACAATTTCAAATGGGGAGTGCACGTGATTAATTATGTGACAAAATCAATATATATATATATATATATAAACACTTTGACCACTCTAAATAAGTTGGTTATTTGAAAATATTCCACCTACGAAAGGATATTCTTGAATCACCTAGATGTGAATTACATATCATTTTATTTCCAACTTCTAGATTATCTAAAAGTTCTAGAGAAGTCCAAAATTGGGATCATATTAAAAGAATTTATGAAGGATAGGGAGTAACTAGATTGGTTTAGAAAGATAATGGGTTAGAGATTTAAGTTCCATTAAGTAATAATGAATCCAAAAGTAATTTATTATAAAAGTAAAAGTACATTATTTGGTTAAGAGATTTTAAGTTGGAGTACTTATTAATATTACGCCATTCATAGTAATAGACACTCATATTATATCATTGTAACACAAGAAGCTTACTAGGTATACATATAATATTTCACGTCACTTAGTGCATATTTATGCATAAAGTTTATACCTAGATTTTAGTGCTTTTCTAAAATGGAACATCGATATCTTTATATGATGTTAAGTAAGATAATTTATAAGATTTTAAATATGCATAATTGTGACATAAGATAGTATTTATATATTTGGACCTGTTGACCCCAAAATCTCACCTTTGAGATTTGGATGGTCAAAGGGGCCAGTCTCTCCTTTCAGGCTGGCATTCAGAGGTTCTTCTTGATAGCACAGGACCATCATTTAGAGGTTTTTCAGGCACAGTGATTCTTGTTCTGGCCAGTTAGAGGATGGTTTCTTACAGGTGTTGAGTTCAGAGAGACTTGCAGCATTATGTGACACTTCTTTCCCATGACGATCTTATTGACCCCTCACATTAGTTATTTCACAGCATATTCTTACTCCTTGTCCAATTCTGCTTCCAATGAGTATAAACTTGATGGTATTTGGACAAACTGCTATTTCGATGATGACGTGGCATAGGTGATGACATGGCAGGATGAAGTGGCAACCCATGTGGGTCAAAGGCATGGTTGATGGCATGTATGGGTGAATAGGAGCATGTGCTCAAAAGGAGGTGCGCACCTCTCCCTTGAGGTGGAGCATTCTCCAAAGGGGAATCCTTCCCCAAATCTGTGACTTGCCTCTCTTCACCTAACTATTGCAAAGTGGCAGCCTGCTTGATACTTGGCATGAGGAGAGGGTTACAACTCGCCCCTCCTCCTCTTCCATTTGCCCTCTCACAAGAGATGCACCCCTCACACATGGCACACGAGTTTGCTTTGGGGAATGCACCCCTCTTGCTATAAATAAAGCACTCATCCTATTGTACAAGCTAGTTAGAGTTGGGCTAAGGATTGTTATTGTATTGTAACATCATTTGTACTATCATTGTGAATTGGAATAAAAGGCTTTAGAGGCTACAATCTTGTATCAATTTCATGTGTGGAGCATCTATGTCAATGTGCTAATTTGTTAGGTACATTTGCAATTTCGTTTTTCTTTCTTTCAATTGTTAGTAAGTGGTCTTCTAGTGAAGTTATCTCCAAGTTGGATAAGATTAGAAAAGCTTGCTTGCCTAATAGTCTTATTGCTTATGTGCATCTAAAAATTTTAAAATACATATCCATTTTGCTTAATGTGTATGTCTTTATGAAGCATTCTATGTAGATAGCATCTTTCTACTAATATTTTGTTGGCAAGAGATCTATAAGTTTTGCAGGTTCTCACACTTGAAGAGGAGATTGGTCTTGTTTGCACCTATCTTTGTCTTCAAGATCCAAGAAAGACATAGTCCCTCTTTGACCCATCAACAAGACTCCATTTGCCCAAGTTTCCAAGAAGATCAAAGTGATTCATTTCCTCTCTTTCTCACTCTTTCAATTTTCTGTTTTGGTTACTTGGTTCAAAGCACATATAAAGTAGAGTTTAAAGGCTGAAATTTTAAATCACTTTGTATATTTTAAAGGCAAGTAGATAGATCTTAAAGCTATTTCAGAAATCTAGTTTGTTAGTGGCTAAATTTTCTTTAATCTTTAGAAAATTTCTCATAGATAAAGATAGTCACATTTCAAAGAATTTAAAGTTAAATTTGAGCAAGGTCTTATTGTTTTAATTTCTGTTTTAGGACAGCAAAGATTTTCAGTAAGAAAAGGCTTCATTTAGTTAGTTTAAACTTAAGAGATTTTGTTAATTTATCATAGACTTTTACATAGAATCTTTTTTAGTTTCATATACTAATAACCAAAGAGACTCTTAAAGTGTGTTTGGCCATCCTTTTGCTATCTTTTGTTGGTTGTTTTGTGCAGGTCTGTGCAAGGATAAAGGGATACCTAGTCCAAATCTTGAAGATTTGAAGCAACCAAGAAACCCAAAGTGACCCAATTTTATCAAGAAAACTTGTAAAAAACATTTCTTCATTTTTTGATCCATATATAAGGGTCATTATCTCAGTTTAAAGAGATCTCAAGACTCTTCAAAGAGCAATTGTAACCGTGAAAATAAAATTAGTGAGCCAAAGGAGGCCTCACTTTGCTTTTCCCCCTGGGGGGGTGTGTTGTGTTTTGGGATCTTTTGTCTTGGCTTGCTTCATTCTGTCCTTTTGTTTTAAGTGCTCTAACAAGTTCACATTCAGTTCTAAAGTTAAAACAAACCACAATCTAGTTTAGATTTCCTTTTGCAATCACAGCAATCTTTAATTGCTAGTTAGCTCTATTTTTCTGCAATTTTCATAGTTGGCAAATAACCTGTCTCCTGAGCTCCTCCAAAGAGGTTGGTCAGTGAAGACATTAGTAATTAGAAAACATTTCAATTTCAGCATTTGCTTTCTTGTTTAAAATAAACAATTGCCCTCAGCTCTCAGTGCAGTTTCTGACCCTTCCAGTTGCAAGCTAGTCTCAATCTGCTCGGAGTAAGTTTCATACACGCTGAGTTGGTCAGTGGTGATAGAATAATTAGGGAAACCTCTGAAGTAGTTAGCTTGATGCGCGGGAAAACGTCTAAAAGTGACCTGCGAAGTAAGGCGGGCCCTCTCGAGACCTAGCTTCCCACCCGTTTTGGACATCCAACACTTTTAGTGAGTTTATTGGTGAGACCATTTGGGTTTCGATAAACTCTCTGCAAATTTCCAAACAAAAAGCTAGCCTCCAAAGAGGCCACATACTCTCATTAACTCAACATCAATTTACCTTAATAAAATACGCGAACTACACTGCCCACAACTACCTTTAAGGCACTGGTCTCATCTACACACTTTGCAAAGCCATATGCTTCATTTACTTTTCAGTCATTTACTTGAAGCAATTTGATTTTACTTGCATCTAACAATTGTGTCTTAAGGATCCTTTTATGCAAGTACATGTTTAATATATATATCGTGGTGAACAATTGATCTGTGTATTTTCACTTTATGTTGGTTGATGAAAGAATAAACTCGTAGATTTATCTCTTGTGCTTAGTTTAGTTCAAGCCTTAGTATATTTGTTAGGGACTACCCCCCTTGGCTTCGCTAGGAGTTAGCCTAGACGAAGGAGTTGAGGATTAGGTGATAGCACCTTGACTCCCACTTGCCCCCAAGGACACACCGAGTGGATTGAAAATTTCTTCCACGTCTCCCAGGTGTGTATAAGGCGGCAACAGCTCCAACTCTAGATTAAATAACCCTGCAAGCAACTTCCGAAGCCACACTGCTTCACAGTTTGCAACACTGTCTGCTATATATTCTACCTTTGTTGTATTGAGTGCCACTGACAATTGTTTTCTGCTCAACCATGAGATCATACCTGATTTCAAACTTAAAGCAACATCTCAATGTGCTTTTTTTGTTCACTGCACTCCCCACCCAATCAAAGTCTGTATAACCTTGCAGCTTTACTTCACCGTCCAAGACATATCTGAGTCCATATCCAACCGTACAATGCAGGTACCTCAATACATACTTTGTTGCTACCAAATGTACATGTCTAGGTTCAACCATGTACTGACTCAATGTGTTCATTGCAAAGCATATATCTGGTCTGGTGTTAACTAGGTACATCAAGGATCCGATCAACTCTCTGTACATCGTGGGATCAACCAAATCTGAAGAAGAATCGCTCAAGAGATTCAGATTCGTAACCATAGGTGTGGTCATGGACTTGCATTCCATCATCCTGAATCTATGCAAGATCTCAACCGATACTTTCCTTGGCTAAGGAAGGTCTCATCTAGTCTCTGCCACATTTCTAATCCTAAGAAATAGTGCATCAAACCCAGATCCTTCATTTCGAACTCTGAAGTGAGCTCCCTCTTGCACCCATCTATGAGCTTCTCATCCCTTGTAAGAAACCGATCATCCACATATAGTACCAATATCAAGGGGTAACCATCTTCAACCTTGTAGTAAAGGTTGGGATCTACATCACTCTTGGTAAACCCAAAGCTCTTCAAATAATTGTTTATTCTGGCATCCCACACATCATTCTTCATGATGGATTGGTACTCTTCCATCAAAGCATCTTTCCACACTTGTTGCTTTACAGCTTCCTCATAAGTGGAAGGTTTTGAATCAATGATCTTACTCATCAACGCCACATAGTTGGAAAACTTGTGTAGTCTCTTGCTCTCTCTGAAGCTCAACTCCCTCTGAGTCTGTACAATCTCTGGAGCCATATGCTCCCTTTGCATCTGTTGACTTCCTCTGAAGTCTGATCTCCTATGAACTATCCTCGGGGGGTTGCTCCTCCCTACTGGATCCTGAGGGTTGACTCCATCTAAACTCTGGCTCCTTCTGAGCTAGTACTTGGTGGGGCCATTTGCCTCACCGTTGGTGGAGCCACCTGCTCTTCTTCATAACTGTGACTCTATGTAACTCAAGAAACTCTGAGTATCACAAAGAACTACATGTCTCACTACATCCTGCAAAGTATCACGAAGCCATGTTGGCCTCTACTTGGTCACTGCCATGTCTCTGGGTAGATCCACTGGCCCTTCTGGCTCTACTGACTCTTCCTGATGATATGAAGAGTGAACAACTGACTTGTACGGTCATCCTACAGAGCCTTCTGCTCCTCACAATCAATCCCCATATGAGACATTATGTATCCCATAAAAGTACCCTTCTTCCCAGAAGGTTCTAACTTTGTCCTCTTCTGCTTTGGTACATGGATGTATACCGTCATGTATACAACTTCTTGTCTGGATAGTCTGCTCCATGTCTCAAACTAGAGATCATCTAATATGTTGCCTCCTACAACCGTCATTATAGCTCCCTCTCAGGGCTATCACCTGTGACCTGCCCAGAACAAGAAAAAGAATAAGTACAACCGTCCCTATAGCTCTTTCTCGGAGCTATCGCCTGTGACCTGCCTGGAAGAAGAATAAGAAACACGAACAACACTTTTCTTGTGTTGTGACCAATTATTCTGCCATGGTAACCTACCCAACACAAAACAAGAACATATCCATGGTAACCTCCATGGAATTTACAAGGTAACCTGCCTGGGACAGAGACAACAACCAAGAACATCTCTTAGAAGAGCTCAATTTCATCTTGTAAATAAGTGCATCATTAGTACTAGACAATGAGCATTTACATAATGATCATTGTACCAACAATACTCAAGTGTTACAAAACATTTGATAGCAAAAGTACTTGGCAGTAACAGAATTCTAAAGATTGTTGTCCCAATTATAGCATTTACTTAAGATGCAGCAATATAAAATATCAACCCTGATATGCAAACCTGGAATCTTGTTGTTGTTGTTCCATTTGATTTCGAGTTGTCACATACTGTAGGAGACATCATCATTGTTGCCTCCAACTCTTTCCTATGAGTTCACTAGATCTATGATCCTTTTGGATCTACTGTCACTGCTTGAACAAATGTCCTTTTGCCAAGTGTACATATCTTGCAAACACCCTCATGATATAACTTATATACAAGTGTGTACCTCTGAAATTTGTAGCACCATCTAGCTTGTCTTCTAATCTCAAGGTTTGCGCAACTGGAGACTGCAACTGGCAACTACAACTGTAACTGCAACTGGCAACTGTAACTATAACTATAACTGCAACTGCAACTGGTAACTGCAATTGGCAATGAGAAATTTCAACTTTCACCAAGTTGTAATATGAGACCACCAAGAGGTGCGTTAGGCTAGGGCGAGCTATCCTGTGGAAAAATTAATCTCAACATCCTCCAATAAATTACTCAATGAGCTTAACAAGTTCAAATCTGTGCAACGGCAAATTTCATGTGCAGCGGTATATCACAACAATGTACGATCTTCCTTCCAGTGATTAGACTGTTCTGAAGGTAACTTGCTCTGATACCATGTTAGATTTTCAGTAGCAATAGATTTACCAAAATATTTTGATCTTCTTTTAACATTCAACAACCATATACTGAAAATATAAGCAGGATCTAGAAGCAAATAAACAAGCACAAGAAGACACAAAGATTTGTCCTAGGAAAACCCCAAACTCAGGGAAAAACCCAACCAACTTTTCTTAGAGAGAATATTTCTGATAATACAATACAACAATGAACAAGCTCTATTCACAAGAGCAAAACCAACAATGAAGAAACCCTAATAACAAGTACTTATCTCTTCTTCTTGCAAACCCTAGCGAGGGTAGACAACTGAGTCACCTCACAACCCTAGTGCAACTCTTCTAGAGGTAGCGCACAAGAGAAACCACCAAGAACCCCAATTGTAGCGTCTCCTAGGGTTTCCTTAGACTTGCACCTCCTTTTCCTTGCTGAGATGACGAGTGTAGTGTGTTCAAATGAGCAAGGCGTCACCTTTATTTATACTAGTTCAGTCACTTAGTTGGGGCCGACTTCTTCTCCTGGAAATTCTATTTCCACTTTATTATTTTCATGTGGGCCGACTTCTCTTCCTGGAAATTCTATTTCCACTTTATTATTTTCCTGTGGGCTGGCTTCTCTTCCAGGGTGTTCTTCAACTGTTCAATGGTCTTCCTTTGACTTCTTGGAATCTTCCACTCTAAGAAAAGTTGTCGAGGAGGGAATACCTCCCGCTACTACAAAACATCAACAAAGGGCACAACACATCATGGTCTAATGTATGCAAGAGATGGTGAGTTGATGTTGTATGGATTTGTTGATTCTATGTAGGCAAGAGACACTGGTGATAAGAAGAGTACTTCACGTTGTTGCTTCAGTTTGGGTTCAAGAGTGGTATCTTGGTTCAACACAAAGTAGACATTCGTGGAATTGAGTTCAACATAGGCAAAGTATAATGGCAACCAACACTGCTAATTGTGAAGCCATCTAGCTTCACAAGTTGAAATTAGAGATAACAAGTGAGATGTTGGAGCCTACTATCTATGAATCTAATATTCCATGATTGCTCCAAGCACATTGACATCAAGTATCAGTTTCTTTGGTGTTGAACTTTCAATAAGCTATGGCTCATGCATTTACCTTAAATTGTATGTTTAGCTTTTACTTGAACCATAACTACTGCAGCAAACCAAGATCACAAGAAGAATAACCATGCACAATAACACAAGAAGTATCCTAGGAAACCCTTCTCAACAAGGGAAAAAAACCCAACCAATCCTTTGCTATATTCTTCAAGAGAAAGACCTCCCACACCATCACCAAACCTAGCACACAAGAGGGTGTTGTAATTCTCATAATTTCAGACCATAACTTCTGAAATCATGAGATGACATAATGTTAAGTGTGTTTCCTCAATGGGGATTCACCTTTATTTATACAAGACTTATCACATCAAATGATGTGTCTATTGGTACAATAGGGTCGACCTCAATAACTCAAAATATAATTAATAATTACCATATTAATTATCTTTTACATTAACTATCTTTCACTTTATGGTGGGGCCGACCTGTACCCTTTACATCACAAATAGGGTTATAGGTAAGTCTAACTCTTGGACAATATAGCAAGGGATCTCATACACCCACTAGTGCTCAGCCACTAGGGGCACATCCATCTGTGCTCAGCCACAAGGACGTCCACATCTCTATCTCACTGCGTCTCACAGGAGAATCACACTCACTAGTGCTTAGCCACTAGGATCACGTTCACCTGTGCTCAGCCACAGGCACATCCTACTCAACAGATCTTCTATCTCACCGCCTCTCACAAGAGAATCATTTAGAATACCACATCATCTCAACTCTCTGCACAAAGGAGACCAATACATCATTTCATCTCCATCTCAGAGAGAACGACACACCTAGCTTGTGGGCTTCTCACCCCACACAGGGGCACACAACATTCCATCTCCGTCTTAGAGAGGAACCACACACCCAACTCATGGGCTTCCTCACCCCACACAGGGGCACACAACATTCCATCTATGTCTCAGAGAGGAACCACACACCCAACTCATGGGCTTCCTCACCCCACACAAGGGCACACAACGTTCCATCTCCGTCTCAGAGAGGAACCACACACCCATCTCATGGGCTCTCTCTCAGGTCGACTCACTCAGTCTGTGTCCTGGAGGATGTCTCACGCAGCTGTAATCATCAACATTTGGGACGGGGTTCAAAAGGGCGCAGTGCCTCTAGATTATGTTTAGACAAATCAACAAGTTACATATATCTTGACTAAGTACATTCACTGCATAGCATATATCGGGTTTGGTGTTAACCAAATACATCAATGATCCAATCAGTTGTGGATCAATCTCGTCTGAATCATCATCATTCATTTTCTTCAAATCCATCACCATCGGTGTAGGCATGGATTTGCATTTTGTCATGTTGAACTTCTTTAATATCCCCACAGTATATTTTCCTTGACTCCGGAAAATCTCATCAGTCCTCTGCCATACTTCTTGTCCAAAGATGTAGTGCATCGTACCCAAATCCTTCATCAAAGCTTGCTTGTATTCAACAACAAGGCTTCCTGAATAGGTCACCAAAATCAGGCTCTCGTCACCAACAATGTAATAATATAGGTTTGGATCAACAGCACTTGCTAAAACCCAAACTCATCAAGAATCCATCCATCTTTTCGTATCAAGTACGAGGTATTTGCCTTAGTCAATACAGGGATTTCTTCAACCTGTACACATGAGATTTCTCGTTGTATATCACAAATCCTTCTGGCTGCTAGATGTAAACTTCTTCCTCAATCTCACCATTGAGAAAGGTTGTCTTTACATCCATCTGATGTAGTTTCCAACTCATGGATGATAGTACGGATGGAAGTGTATCGGACTACTGGATCAAATGTCTCATCATAGACAACTCCCTCTATTTGTAGGAATCTTCTGGCCACAAATCTCGCTTTATATTTCTCGACACTTCCATCAGCTGCATGTCCCTCTGCCCCTTGCAGAGTTTGTCGAGCTTAGATAGGCCTTTTATGCCCTACTGCAATATCTCTGGGGATATCAACTGGAGCAGCTGGATCAACTGAAATAATGGTTGTCTCCCTCTGAACTGCTGAAGGGGAGAAGGTAATGTCTCTTTCTTCTTCTCAATTACTTTGACTCCCTCTAAGTCAAGTCATTCCTTTTGAAGTCTGAAGGATAAACATATTCCTTTGTTGTTAACCTGCCTGGAACAACCGAAAGGAAACAAAACAAGAATATCTCCTAGAGGAGATTCATGAGTACATATCTAGAATGAAAACAAATTAAGGATTGTTGTCACATCTACAACACCTACTTGTAATGTGCAACCTTAGAAATGTAGGTTATAGGCATGATAATTAAAACAATCAAACCGAGAGTCTTCACTTCTAGTGTGTTGTTCCTCTGAATGCACTGAGATCTAGAGATTGCAACAAGGCTTCCTTCCTCCTGCAAAGACCCTCATGACAATGATGCAAATAATATATATATATATATACAAGTGCATACTTGAGAGTGTACACCAATGGAGATTTTGCTTGAGAAAATGCCCTCATAATGATGCATTTTTCATGACTGTTCATAACTCCTAGATATCAAGGTGTCTGGGTGCTATTTTCAAGGACAAAATGGAGATCCTCCAACTATATGTTCCAGAACATCAACCCTAAAGGTTACTTCATTCTTCACTTACTCGACCTTAGAGTTTTACTGAGAATCACCCTCAATACAATATTATGCCTCTGTTGCAACAATCTTCTTTATTGATTTTCAACAACCCTCAATCCCCTTTGTTTCTTTTTACCTCAAACCACTCTATGCTGCCTCAACAAACCCTGTTTCCTTTATCATCTTAATGAAGCTAATCGATCTTGTATATTCCTTCAATTCCAC
This sequence comes from Picea engelmannii, assembly GCA_009831015.1. Taxonomy (NCBI): domain Eukaryota; kingdom Viridiplantae; phylum Streptophyta; class Pinopsida; order Pinales; family Pinaceae; genus Picea; species Picea engelmannii. The sequence continues at coordinate 107,206 of ML825009.1, forward strand.
TCAGCAAACATCCCCAGGTACATACTCAATATTCTCACAATTGTTTCAATACTTGCTCTGTCAGTAGCTTGCACAGTTTAGTCATATTTGTGCACACTCCTTGTTATTTCAGTCATTGTTGTAGCAACCTTCTTTTCATTTTCATTTTCCTGCAGGCGCTATGTATGTTGTTCTTGACTGAACTTTCTCATCTGAACTTTTCACAATCAGTGGCAGCAATTTCCTACAAGGAACCACCACTCACAAGATGCACTCAATATGGGTTATTGCATAATGCTGTACAAGAGATATCATATCACTTTCATTCTTCCAAAAGGTAGACCCTTCTAGATCTATTGGTTGTACACCATCTTCATTGGCTAAAACAACAATAGCATTCTCCACTGACTTTCCTCCCTTTATCCACAGATGGTCTTGGGAAGTACATTCTATGTTCCTCTTTAATTTGTTGTTACAGATTTACCATAAAACTTATTTTGCCGCAGAGTTTGCCCATAGAGTAGGTCTTAGATCTGCCCTTATATCTGTCTCAATTTTCCTCTTAACCCACTCAAATATGTACCTAATATCTGTCAACAATTTGGCCTCGGGATTGTCAAACAATGGCCTCAGTTCTTCCCTCAGAACATACCCTCAAGAAGCCTCAGGTTTGCCCTTACAATCTACAACTTACTTCATGGCTGCGGCAGCCTCAACCAGGTCTGCGGTCATGCTTTAAAAGACCCTAAACAGGGCTCGGCCAGCTTCAGAACTTTACCTCAGGGTCCGGTCCTTTCCTTCTACCACAAGGATCTTCCTTCTGGGTTGCAACAGCCTTAGAGGCCTGCGGCCAACCTCATTCTTTACCACAGAAAATTAAGGGAGGTTCGGCCTCAACCTTTACCACTTAAGGAGAGGTTCGGCCCTCTTTTCTTTATGCCAGCAGCAAGGTCTCGTCCCATGGCTTCCTTCCTTTTTGAATGTGCACATGATCATCTTCAAGTCTGCTCTGATACCATGTTGAATTTTCAAAAAGCTATGGCTCATGCATTTATTTTAAATTTTATGTTTAGCTTTTACTTGAACCATAACTACTGCAGCAAACCAAGATCACAAGAAGAATAACCATGCACAAGAACACAAGAAGTATCCTAGGAAACCCTTCTCAATAAGGGAAGAAAACCCATCCAATCCTTTGCTATATTCTTTAAGAGAAAGAACTCCCACACCATCAACAAACCTAGCACACAAGAGGGTGCTGTAATTCTCATAATTTCATACCACAACTTCTGAAATCATGAGATGACACAATGTTAAGTGTGTTTCCTCAATGGGGATTCACCTTTATTTATACAAGACTTATCACATCAAATGATGTGTCTATTGGTACAATAGGGCCGACCTCAATAACTAAAAAATATAATTAATAATTACCATATTAATTATCTTTTACATTAATTATCTTTAACTTTATGGTGGGGTTGACCTGTACCCTTTACATCACAAATAGGGTTATAGGTAAGTCTGACTCTTGGACAATATAGCAAGGGATCTCATACACCCACTAGTGCTCAGCCACTAGGGGCACATCCATCTGTGCTCAGCCACAGGGACGTCCATATCTTTATCTTACTGCGTCTCATAGGAGAATCACACTCACTAGTGCTCAACCACTAGGATCACGTTCACATGTGCTCAGCCACAGGCACATCCTACTCAACAGATCTTCTACCTCACTGCCTCTCACAGTAGAATCGTCTGGAGTACCACATCATCTCAACTCTTTGCACAGAGGAGACCAGTACATCGTTTCATCTCCGTCTCAGAGAGAATGACACACCCAGCTTGTGGGCTTCCTTTCCCCACACAGGGGCACACAACATTCCATCTTCGTCTAAGAGGAACCACACACCCAGCTCATGGGCATCCTCACCCCACACAGGGGCACACAACATTCCATCTATGTCTCAGAGAGGAACCACACACCCAACTCATGGGCTTCCTCACCCCACACAGGGGCACACAATGTTCCATCTCCGTCTCAGAGAGGAACCACACACCCATCTCATGGGCACACCCATCTCATGGGCACACCCAACTCATGGGCTCTCTCTCAAGTTGACTCACTCAGTCTGTGTCCTTGAGGATGTCTCACGTGACTGCATCAACATTTGGGACAGGGTTCAAAAGGGCGCAATGCCTCTAGATTATGTTCAGACAAATCAACAAGTTACATATATCTTGACTAAGCCCCTGGCAAAGGAGAAGTTCAAGATGTTCAAGGAGAGACCGAGGTTAATGGAGAACACTTTCCTTGCTTAGAGGGAGTGTTAGATTTTTACTTGTTTAGCTCGAATAGTATTGTCCAACATTAAAGGTGCTCCAGCTAAATTGTTCTTGATTCTTGTCTACAATAGCAAATAAATGATAATAGGTAGGAGGGCGCAAAACTAGTGGAATAAAGGAGGTGCATAGCAGTATGTAAGAGAGGGATGGAGATAGTGCATGCATGTGCCAACCTTAGACTATTTCCAAAATTAGAATTGTGGTTTAGTTTAGCTTTGAGTATTAATTCCAGAATTAGAACTGCTATTCAAATTTAATTCCAGTTTAAATTCAATTTCTATTTCAACCAATTTTCTAATTCTAATTTGTTTTTTCTAGATTTAGAAATGGGCACATGAGTTGACTTGGTCTAAGTAGGCCACAAATCTCTAAAAGCCAGCACTTACTTATATGCATGCTTGCTACTGCTAGTTGAGTACTCTAATCTCGGCACTCTCTCATGCAAGTCTAGAGTGCACTTCCCTAAGTTAGAATTAGAATTAGGGCTAGGGTTTAGTCCTCTAACCTAGGTGCACTATCGGGATGGATTACATTCATTGTAAACCTATCTTCTCCTAGTTTTGAAAGCTGTGAGGGGGTCTTCCATTGGGTTGGCTAACAAGACATTTCTATTTCTTCCCCTTGAAGACTTTAGGTTTAGGCCCAGTCAAGAGGGGGTCTTCCATTGGGTTGGTTAGAAAGTTCACATTTTTGAGCTATAACAATAGAGTTTACTGTTTTTCCAGATCTAATAACACAAAGATGCAGATTTGAGAGCTTTGTTTTTCCGTGTATTTTCTGTTAGTGTTTCCAACAGCATGTGTTTATAGATCCTAGTATTCAAAGATTGAAATTTTGATAGGTTTCAATTTTAAGCTAAGTTGCAGGAAACGCACCCCCCTTTTGATTTCGAGCAGGAAACCGGTACGAAACTCGAAAACCGGTACAGTACGACTAGGAAACGCCCCCGGCCGTACCGTACGATGTTTCCCAATTTGGAAACGTCGTACGGTATGGCCGGCGACATTTCCTAGCCGTATCGGCTCGTACGGCCAGCATTTCGGGCGTCTTTGAGGCGAAATAAGAAAAAAAAGGGGGCCATGGGGCCCCCAAACAGTGAAATATATTTTTTTTTTGCATTTTCTATGTTTTTCTTGCATCGTTATTGCATTTTTTTTGCATCATTATGTTTTTCTTAAAATATAATGTCTTATTTTTAAAAAAACTATATATACATATATATATTTTTTTATATACGGCGTTTCCCCGAACATTTCCATTTTTGGGGGGCCTGTTTCGTACCGTCCCGATTTCAAAAACTTGGAAACGTTTCCCCGTTTCATGCAACTTAGGTTTTAAGCTATCTAGCATTCAGTTATTCTTTGAAGTGCAGAATCTGCTAAACATGGTTTGAGAAATTTCAACATCCATAACATGGCTATTTCAAAGACATGGATCTTTTTCTTGGAACCAACTTATTGGCTGCAACTGCCTACCAAATTTTGTAGTGCGATGACATGTTTTAGTGTATATACAACACATTAGGAACTGTCGAATTGGAAAGGACCAGAGGGTTACAAAGTTTCCACAGGAAATTAGACTTGCAAGTTACCACTGACAAATCAATTCGATAGCACAACATACTCATGCAAAGAAAGTACATGAATAATATAGGGACCAAGAAGCACGGATTAAAGTCTTTAAACTACTTCAAATCTTGGATAATGTCAATAAGCCATGCAGATTCTCTGTGTTCTCATACACTGAGAGCAAAGGGTACATTGGAGACATCAAGCATTGTGTGAATAATAACACTCTAAATCAAATTGATTCGTTTATGTTGGGATTTGAGAGCATGAACACAATAATAAATGCAAGAAATGTGACAATAAGGCAAATCAATAACGCAAATAACATACGAGATTTACGTGGTAAAACCTTGACGGTGTGTCAAGAAAACATCCACGTGGCAAAGTATCGATGTCTCTATTATTCAAGATAGGTTTACAGTCAAGCTTACCCACCAGCCCAAATAAATCTCTCGGGCACCACTAAATATTTACTGATGTAAGCGGGAAAACCCCCTACAGACTACACTAGGGTTCTAAAGTGCAAGCAGAGATAACCATCTAAAGTCTCCTACTTTTGACAACTATCCCGACATTACCCCACAATCATATATAAAAAGCAAGGTACAGGGATCCGGTAGTCCTACCTTAAACTCTGCGTCCGGTGTCGATCCCTTTGCACTCGATTGTTTCCCGACTGCAAGTCTCCTCCCAAGGCTGACCTGCATTCACCAAAAGACAAACAAGAAACTACAAGCATGCATTCTATATATGGATTAGTGGGTTAGATATCATAACAAAAACACAAATAAATCATGAAGATTGAAGACATCATTTGGCGGGACGGAAAAAGTGTTTCTTTATATTAATCTCACGAAGTCGTTTACAATATGAGACCGACAACTATTCCTCGAACTCGTTCCTTGGCTCCTCTTCACCATGCACCAATTGCTTCCACGTATTCTTCTCCTCTTCAGTTCTCTCTAGGGAAATGGCAAAGATTTGCAATGGAGGAGAAAGAGCTGAAAAAGGGAATTCTGGCTCAAACTCACAATGTGGTTGCAAAATATTGGGGCAAAGGGGGGATATTGAAATGGGCAGAGTTTCTTTGCTCTTGTGCTTTTTTTTTTGAAATGGGACCCCAACACCTTCTTTTATAGGCCAAAAAGCTAGGTATTCGGTTGGGTGACCGGCTATAGACGGTCAAATGATTAGTAACAGCCCAAAAGCCCGTATCACTTTGCAATTTTTATTTTTCGCGCTTTTTGTGAGTGTACGCGGGCTGTAATGGTGCAGCAAGCGTGTGTACGCAGGCAGTAGTGGTGCAGGGAGCGTACATCTTCAAGAAAATGTTTTTTTTTGGAAGAGTTGTTCAATGATGGCTTGGCAAAGATAGCAAGTAAGATGGCTTGATGCCAGGTATGCATGTTTGGTGCAATTTAGGGTTATAACATTTACATAAGTAAATTTCAATTTGACATTTTCTTTCAATTGATTGTTGTCACATTTTAACAATCTCCACCTTGACAACAATTTACCTGATACCTTGCCCAAGCCCATTCATCACCTCTTTTGCAAGCCAAGAGAAATCAAACACCATTACAGCTTCTCTAACAATACCAGTTTCATGAACATATCGGCACAATTTTGTTGAGTATGGACCACTCCACCTTTATCAATAACTTGTCTTACAAAATTATGCCTTGTCCAATTTTGATACATTGGATTGTTAATCAAATGCACAACACTTTGACTATCACGGAACACCTTATCATGCACTTGTCAAAACTTACCCAATAAATCCTTGCATTCATTCAAGACATAACCTAAGGTAAATCTCCTCTTGTCCAAAACTCCTGCAAGCTCTGAATCAACATAACCACAAAC
>ML825009.1:117660-137679 GCA_009831015.1 Picea engelmannii
CCTAGGTTTTCCTTGTTAGTTAGGGTTTGTCTTGGGGAGTAAAAGAGCTTACACCCCCAAGGAAGTAACTCATCTAACTTGTTGGATCAAGAGACTCCATTTACCAAATAGTTAAAGGCACTAGTCAAATGCATTGGAGAAATAAAATCTCGCATTGGTAAACGTGAAATTTTGGAATTTTGAGATTATCTAAATTGGAAAGTGATCTTTGTGCCTAAGGCACCTTTGAGCCACTAGGGCGTCTTGCTCCTTGGAGTGCTTCTTGCTGCTGTTATAAAACTTCATCTCCGGCCATTAGGGCTGCAGAAACCCTAACACAACTTCCTTAATAACTCACAAACCAACCGTCTGAAGTTGTTAATAATTTACCTCTACAATCTACTAGGCCTAGCGCATCTTTTGGGTGGATTACTTGTGATTTTGGGTGGTTGATTTCTTGGTTATCACTGCAGTACTTATTTATGACAGCCTTGTATTCATGCTAAAGTCTTTCTCTTTCATTCTTGAGCTAAACTAGTGTTTGCTAGTTTGTCTCTGTTTATTTAGCTAGACTTTTAGCACTTTATTTGCAACTCTTACTATGTGTTTGTAGCTGATATATATTATTGTTTACTGCTGCAATTAGGCACAAGAAGCTTAACTTGCTTGTCCACCTAACATATTAGGTGCATACTTGGCTTCTCCTGTGTCTCGGGCAAGTATAATCACCCTTTGCAGTACTCATACCTTTTGGCAACCATTTGGCTACCACCAAGACTCTTTTCCAAGTCTTTCCACACCTAAGATCTTGACCTATAGGGGCTACACTTCCATCGTACCACTTTCCATCTCATTTCCCCCTAGGGTCACCCGGATTCCCCCCTTGAGGTGATTACTTCATCTCTAAAGTGATAAGAATACCTGCCTAAGGTGACAATCGATAGGTTTTCCCTTAGTTGTCGCTATTTTGTGGTTGGGGTCGGGCTTTGCCCAACCTACAACTTGTGCGATAACACCCCCCACATCTTCAATCTACTTAAATCTATGTCTAGACTTTTCATAGGTGACGAAATAAACCAGGGGTACACATGCATATCCAGGTCTTACAGTCGTATGCCCATTTACATGCAATAAATATTTTTACAACTCCAAAGTAAATCATTTTTTTTTCTTTCACGATGACTCCACCATCACCGCTCTTGTTGTTGCTACCTCTACCAAATTCGAGTTCCACAAGGGTTTACACTTCACCAAAAAAGAATAGGATTTCCTCCTCTCAACCTCCGTGGACTCACGACTAGCCTACTTGGCAGCTCTGCTGCTCTTCCTCTGTACGAGCAACAACAACTTCGGCTCTTCCTCCAGCATGAAACCCTCAATCTCCACTACCTCCGCAGCCTTCACTTCACAACCTCCACAAAGGTTTATCCTTCCTTGCAAAACCGACCGAACAGAACCCTCCTCATCTGGCTCCTTTTCCCTTGCGCACAAACCCTCGACATAATCTTCCTCGACTCAACTCTTGCAGAAAGACAGGAAACCAACAACTCTTTTTACCTTGCATGCATCTCGACGTCTACTACTCGTTTTTGCATATGAAACAAACAACAAACTTCTATGCAAACGTAACGAACCTGTAACCAGACAGACTCCCTTTCACATCTCTTCTCCTCAATTTCTCCTTGGGTACCTTCAAATTCGAATGGCAATTAGAGTCGAGTTATCCTCAAGCTCTACTCAAACTCAAATGACGACTAGGGTTTTCTATGTCTCTCCTTGACCAGTGCTCTGTGTCACAAATAGATTCGGCCCTTCACCGACTCAAATTTCTTCACCTTTACTCCGATACCACTTGTTGGGATTTAAGAGCATGAACACAATAATAAATGCAAGAAATATGACAATAAGGCAAATCAATAAATCAAATAACACATGATATTTACGTGGTAAAACCCTGACGGTGTGTCAAGAAAACATCCACAGGGCAAAGTATCGGTATCTCTATTATTTAAGATAGGCTTACAATCAAGCTTACCTACTCTCCCAAACACATCTCTCGAGCTTCATAGATATATATCTATCTTAGAACCGTTACATAGTTATGAGAAATACCACTAGTTATACAAACTTCAACCGGTTCGTAAACCAACACCACTAAATATTTACATAAGTAAATTTGAGTTTTACATTTTCTTTTAATTGATTGTTGTCGCATTTTAACAGGTTCTGGAAGATGATAACATCAAGTAAAAGTTACATGAAGTTCAAAAAACGAATAAAAAGGATAACAAAGAAATCTTGCTCAACCAGTAATGAAGAACTATTATGGAAGAAAGAATTTAAAAGTCTAAATGATAGACATCGTTTTGAAAAGCATGCCAAGCGCAAGAATAAATGGTTACCCAATGCATAATTTCCAGCATAAACTTACAAAGAGCAGGTTTCAACCTTACAACCTATGTGTATGGAAAAATATGTAAATATACTGATTATGCATCCTAGGAAACAAATTATGTGTGGAATGAACACTCTAAATTTATTCATCGGAACAGGTAGCATTCAAAAACATGGAAGAAGGTGTCAACTTTTAAGCCAAAGACTAAGCTCTTCAATGAGCAAGGTGCAGATCCAAGGCCGGTGCACGGTTGGCCCTATGTTTAAGTTCTGAGAAACCCATGCCCAAAAAATTAAGTAGAGAGTCAACAGAATCTTAGTTTGATGGTAAAAGCAGAGGTGTTTCTTAACCCCCACAAGCAAGGTTCAAATCCTCTAAAAACATATGTTGCGGCTTGCCCCTCGTGAGTTGTCTCACCAGAGCAAGCAAGCCATCTCGCCTGCACAAGCAGCCCTTTATACAACTGGGCCCAGGTGTAGGCTTTGGCATATTTTAGTAGATTTCTCCGATCACAGCTTCACAGTCAAAGGGTATTTTTGAGGGTTATAAGCTGGCTACATTCCATTGTAATAATAATAATAACAAATAATAATCCAATTTTAAGGTCACAGTGTAGCCAGACACCAAATTGATGTATGAGACTCCATTGTTTGTGGGACAAGGGACCCCTCCATGCAAAGATTTGACAACTTAATTTATGGAGGTGTACCTATCCTACCCTCCTCTGAATTTGAAACACGTGTTCTTAACCATTAGACTCATTTAAATTGTACTTACCTGTTTGATGATGGAAAAGTACAAACTTGTCACCAAGTTAATTGAAAACATTTCAAACCCAAAAAAAAAACGGATGTTCAGATAGTTACAGTTCACGAAAATATACAATTAAAAAACAAGATCAGAAAAAGTAGGCAAGCAGAATTACGTCAAAATCAAAGAATTGCACTAAAACAGGAACACATGATGAGTTTGGCAAAATACAAAAAGGGAGGTACTAAAATAAAATAAAATAAAATTGACAACAAAGGTTTAAGGTAAAGTATAAAAAACTAACCCGTGGCACGTTTTTAGTTGGTCTTCCTTCTTCATTTTGCTCGGGAACTTCCCTCTTGTATACCGACGGTGTGTTTCTTCGTTTTCTTACAGAAGCCATTTGTCGCACTGAACCGCAATTGTTGCCTTGGCGGAAAACCCTCGACTCACCTAATCAGACTGGGACGCCCAAGTCACAGCTTCATCTTGCAGGCTGAACAAAGCTTACAAGGGTTGCTCAGCCTTTAATCCCCAAGCATTCAAAGCCTAGCAAACCATCTTTTCTGCAGGACATTAAAGGCGAACAAGAAGTGCTTAAAAGTTGATGACACAGAATAATCTGGTAAACCAAAAAAAAAATCCCAAATGCAGACAATACGAAAGTCCCCTGAACCCCAAGCTTTGCCCAAGTGACAGGAACAAATCCGATTTACCAGCTTTTCTCAGGCTCGAATCTCACGAGTATCGTCGCAGAATACCAAGACATAAGAAGGCGGCAGATGTGAAGGGAGACTGACTATTTCATGCAATATTGAAGCACCACCCACCATAAATTCAGAAGAAATCCATGAGGATAGAAGAAAATTGGGCTCTTGTGGGCATCCTCCCCTGCATGCCATGCACTGCGCTACTGACTTTGGTGTGAAGAGGGGGAAGTGTGAAGAGGGGGAAGAGCTGAAGTTTGTATTCAAATGGTTGGGAAATGAGTTCTGGTGTGGACAAAAACAAGGGGTGGGGCGAGGAATTTAGGGTAGTAAGGACTGACCGAGGCTTGACCAATTAGAACGCACCATGTCAGCCACTTTGGCTTGTGAAATACTTCGTATATTTCATACACTTGAGAGTGTTTTGGCGCCATTGATAAAAGGCCCACGCCAATTAATTGTAAAAAGAGAAAGTACAAAACAAACGCTCATTTATTAAAGTTTTTATAGATATGTACCATGGATCATGAAGTGAGTTAAGAAATGGTAAATTTAATTTTTAGTGTTTGATAATTTTAGTGTGATTTGTTTATTTTTATTTTTTTTTATAAAGGTGGTGATTTTGATTATTTAAAAAAAATTATTTAATTTTTAGTGTTTGATAATTTTAGTGTGATTTGTTTATTTTTATTTTTTTAATAAAGGTGGTGATTTTGATTATTTAAAAAAAATTAAAGGTAAAGGTTTGTAGTGAAAGTTTTTATTAATGAAGTGGAATTATAATTTTTGATAAAAAATAAAAAAAATAATTTAGAGAGAATTTTGATCGACAAAAGGTTGAGTTTGTTTATTTGTTATTTACTTCATTGATAATTTTGAAAAAATGATGTGGTAGTAATGATAAGGATGTAACAGTGATGATGATGATGTGGCAGTGAAAAAGGGAGATTGTTTGAGTATTGAAGCCATGAAGCTAAGTGAAGAAGCCTTGAAGACATGTTGATGAAGCCTTGAAAAGCCAACATGCAGTAGTCAAGCCATGAGGACAAGTCAATGTCAAAGCAAATTGAAGAAGCCCTTGAAGCAGTAATGATGTCTCCACTTGAAGAAGCCTTGAAATGCCTTAAAGGAGCCTTGACATAAGTGTATATAATTCCAAATTGGTCCCCTTGTGGCGTAGTACCAGTTGAAGAAGCCTTGAAGTGCCTTGAAGGAGCCTTGACATAAGTGTATATAACTGCAAAGTGGTCCCCTTGTGGCATAGCTTTTAAGCATGGCCCTCACGGGATGAAATAACATGCGGTTGTGTTTCCACATGCCCACTTTGAGTTGTACACAAATGGAGCCTTGAAGAAGCCCTAAAACCAAGTGAAGAAGCGTTGAAACCAAGTGAAGAATCCCCTAAAGTCAAGTGAAGAAACCTATAGATGTCCAAGATAAAGATTGCAAGAAGGAGATTGTTGAAAGTATTATTTGTGGTCAATTTGGATACCCTGTCTTTGAAGGAACTTTTACCCTACATAACTAACTCAAATGAAAGCACAAGTTACATGGTTGGAAATCTTATTATGATACCTTCCCAACGGTATATGAAAGTCCCTCTAACTCCCTAAGAATGAGGAGATATGAGTTTTTTCATCCGAGAACTCAGCCAGAAAATTGATGTCAACTCAACTAATTTTTGGGGACAGAATCACTATAAATACATGATAGAATTTCACATTTTTAGTGCAGCCAACAAAGAGATCAAGTTTGAGGTGCGCTCAAGGTGTTGGGGTGCCTTTCTGGTGTGCAAAGGAAGTCTAAGGGATTCTCTTAAGGTCTTTGTTATTCTCAAGGTATGGCATAAGGTTGTGATGTTGTCGTAAAGTTGTGAGGTTGTCATATGCATTGTTGTGACGTTGTGATGATGTCCTATGCTCTAATATGAAGTTGTGATGTTGTCGTGAGGTTATGAAGTTGTCATATTCTCTGCTATGAAGTTGCAATGTTGTCGTGAGGTTGTGATATTGTCGTATGCTCTACTATGAAGTTGTGATGTTGTCGTGAGGTTGTGATGTTGCTATATGCTCTATTATGAAGTTGTGATGTTGTCATGAGTGGATGTTGTCGTTAGTGGACGTTGTCGTGAATGGATGTTACCGTCAGTGGATGTTGTCGTCAGTGATTACATTTTGGGTATGATGTTATGAGACTTGATAGGGTTTAAGGATCATCTACGGAATGAGGCATGCAAGTGAAGTTAGAAGTACTCTGTGTATGAAGATTTTGGAATGGTGATATCTTATTGAGTTGGTGCTCAGTTGAGAAGATTGGTGTCTTCATTCATTAGGTTGGTGCCTATTCTTTAGGGAGTGGGTGCTTCCTTCCAGTTGGAGCTGGTAAAGGGGTTGGTGCCTTCTTCTAGTCAATGTTGGTAAATCAGGGAGTTGGAGCTTCCTTCAAGTTGCTTCCTATAAATCAGGGGGTTGGTGCCTCCTTCCAGTTGGTGCTGGAGAATCTTGGAAGTTGGTGCTTCCTATGAATGTAATCTTAACATGATATAAGAAAAGAATTTTAAAGTTTTTTCCCGTTTGGGTTTTTGCCTAACTAATGATAAATAAATAAATAAATGATAAAATACACACACACATATATTACATAAGGTGCACTCCAATGGATTATGAGGGTTGATATTACAATTAAGTGATTGATGGACATGTAGAGTTTGGAGACAGGGAGGATGGAGATCGACTAGGTCGATTGCTCTCCAAAATCGTATGATGGTCAAAATATATGGTCTAATCCAAATGGAACCTCTTGTACTCTAGTGTCTCCACTATGGGAAGGTTTGTTTGATGTATCAAGGCCCAATTATTGGAGGGCTCCATACTAAGGATTTAGTGGATGTGGGGGGTTTGGGAGCAACGAGAATATTGCAACACATGTCAATCAATGGGATGTCATATCGAAGGTAGAGGTGGCAAGAAGTACGTGGATTCCACTAGAGGATTACTAAAGGAGACAGGTGGTTGCCTAGGTACACTCTTTATGCAGGATCAATGCTTATGTAGGCATTTTCACGCCAATCATTACTTATTTGGGCTTTGAATAAAGCATATTTCTATCAATCGTTTCCAGTGTAGTTTCCCCTACATTAATGAACGCTCCCAAAGGAAATCCGACATAATGTGAAACTCTATTATCGCATGTACCCTCGACTTTGAATGGTGTATTTTCTTTACCAAATTTTTGTTGTCCACCATCGATGGCGCAAGGGTATTGAAGGTATATTACTTCTCTCTCTCTCTCTCAATGGCACAAGGGTATTGAAGGTATATTACAATGTCGCGAGCTCATACATGAAATAGAAAAATACCCACAACAAATGTGCTTGCACCAACAAAAAGTTTAGATGACCTTTTGCTATCTTATACAACTTACTTCAACAGGATGGAGGAGTGTCCAACATGGAGTGACATATACAAGATTTTCAACATTGAAGATTTCCCTATGGAAGATGAAGACTTGGCAGTGTATTGGAACATAAAAAAAAAGTGGGATATATGCCTTTGTTGCACAACCTATGCTCTTTCCCTACAACGATGTTGCAAGGTGGTTATTCTCCCATTTAGATGTGGATATGGCCATGGTGGTTAACAAGCTGAGAGTATCAATAGCTTCTCTGAAACCATACGACATTCACATCGGGTACCATCTCTAAGAACCTAATCTTTACGTGAATAAGACATTCTTGGAAAAATTATGAAAGGACCACCCCGACTTTGTTGAATTAGTAGAGGATTAGTGGGGTGAAGAAAGAGAAATTGCACCGAAAGAAATCCATTCATTCTCGATGTAGTATTTCAAGAAACCTTATCAACTACTGACATCCATGATATGCAGGTTGTATGGTGAAGAAACCAACATGTATTTCTAGTTAGAATGGACGTTGATGGCGTACTATGTGGTTGAGGTGGGACATGTCTTCAATTGGGCACAAATCCTCATGTTCAACATATTCAAAAATGTTAGAGAAGCCTCGAGATTGAAGAAACCAATTTTTTATATCATCTCGTGTCTGATTGATGTTGTTTGTTCTTTAATAAGTTTCCCTGCTATGGGATGGGAATGAAACCCTAGTTTGCCACATGTCCATATATATTGCTCAGAGTTGTGGGACATTAATTACAAAAAGTATCTATATGACATCTATGAATATTTCCTAGTTCCATTGTTTATTATCATATTCAATCACCACCCTCATAGGTTATCTCAAGGAGCCATAACAACCCCAAAATACATTGGTGACTGGTATGTTGGTAAACATTACACTTATGTCAAGATATTTGGGTGTGCACAAGCCCCATATCTCCTCCCTAAGTATATCCTTGACAAACTATTGACCAGAGAGATTGTTTGTCAAACTATGGGGGAGGGGATAACCTCCTTTTTGGCTACAATCTCCAAGAGACTCTAGCCCAGGTTCCAAATCAAGGTGGGAAGATTCACATTGCTAAATGTTCCACAACCGAAAATAAGCTACAACCTTGCAAGAAATATGTTTATGCATAAGAGAGCCCAGAGGACATGATCCAAGAGGGATTGTAAGAGAACATGTTAAGTGTGTGAGGTTAGTACACCCTATTACACATGATGTGAATATTTCATAGGAACTCTTCAAAGGGAGCCTATTCTTTGAGGAGGTATTGAATACGGTACCATGTGAACTAGAAAAGAGAGGTTACACAAAGAAGAGGAAGAAATAAGGAAGATAGCCAAGGAACAATTCGTAATACTTTTGGCCAAGGATAAGGAAAAAGAAGATGAAAGAAATATTGCATAGGCAAGGAAGGAAGAAGAAAGATAAAATAAATCTATGGAGGTTGAAGAGAAATTCAAGCAAAGGGAGAATAAAAAACAAGAAGAAGCTTAACAAAAAGTAGAAGAGGAAAAAAAAAGGAACAAGAAGAAGCAAAGAGGAAAATGGAAAAGGACAAGAAAAGGGCCAAGTTAGAAGGAAAAAGGAAAAGGGAGGAAGTAGTTCAAAAGGTTGTTGAAGAAGACAAGAAAAGAGTTGAGGTGGAGGAAAAGAAAAAGATTGAAGTTGAGCAAAGGAAAAGATCAAAGTTATAAGAAAAAAGGAAAAGGGAGGAGGAAACTCGAAAGGCAGGAGAAGAAGAAATGAAGAGAAAGGAAGAAGAAAATAAAATGATTGTTAAAGTTGAGCAAAAGAAACAAGAAGAAGCAACTTAGAAAGTTGTAGAGGTAGAATAGAAGAAAAAGGCAGAAGAAGAATAGAGAAAGATTGTTGAAGTAGAGAAGAGGAAGGAGGAAGAAGAAAAGAAAAAAGTTGTTGAAGACAAAATGTGAATAAAAGATGAAGAACATATTAAAGAAGAAGAGGATAAAAAGAAAAAAGAAGACGAATTGCAAGAGGCAGAAAGACAAAAGAAGAGAAAATTGGATGAGGATAGAAACAATGGAGCAAGCCATAGTATTGTTAAAGAGCTTACAATAGTGAACACACCCATCCATGTTGGTACCCCTCTGAACTAAATACCAAGAAACTTCTCCTACTCTTCTCAATTGATAAAGTTAGAAGATGTTGCAGTGGTTGTTGGTGAATATTATTACAACAATTCAACAAGGGGAATTGAGAAAATATCAAAACAAAAGGAAAAAAGTTGAAGTCCCCCCCCCCCAACAAATTATCCTCTGACAAGGCAATTTCATGGCAATTAGGATTAGATCCTCAAGTTAATGCCCTAGATAATGCCTTAGCTCTAAGCGCATTTGCAGGGGGCCAACTTAGTCTCGATATGTGAATTAAGTGCTACATTAGACCTTTACAAGGCAAATGTGGCAAAATTAGAAGAACAATTGAAATTACAGAGGGATAATTTGGAGGGCGTGTTTAAGCAACAGGCCACCGAAGTTGAAAAATTGCATAAAGAATAATTGGAAACTCTGAAATGGGCACACTCACATGAAATAGAAAAATTGAAAGCATTGCATGCACAGGAAATAGCAGGTCTGGAGGCAAAACACTAGGAACAGACCAAACTTTCGGAGCAACAGGGACACATGATTTTAGAGCTTGAAGAAGAGAAGCAAGAAATGGAAGCCATCATTGAGGAATGCAACAAAGAAATGATTATCTTAGAAATTGTGAAAGAAGAAGTTGGCAATGCAAATGAAGACCTGATAAAAATCCAAAGGGAATTATTTTGCACATCGAATAACATCCAGAGACACTGAGATGTTTTGATCAAGTTATTAGACTAGATAGATGAGCAGAAAAGACAATACAAAAGGGATCAAGATGCTTTTGACAAGATTGTATATTGGCAAGATGTATATCTTATGATCCAGTTGGATATCGGTGGCCACCCACCTTTTCCAAATGGCTCAAAACGACTTTCTAGCAATTTTGGCAATTTACTATTTTTAGCAGTTTTTTCGGGTCCTGAACTTCCGGGGCCATTTTGAGGCCCTAAACGATGTTTTTTTGGGTATGTTGTTGTCGCAAAATATCATCTACGATGCTATTTTGTCTCAAGCGTTGTAGGCCTCAGATAGATCTTTCCAACGAGCTATCACACGCCTAAAATGGAGATCGTATGCAAAAGTTATGACCCCGGGAAGTTGATGTACTCACTTACCCAAACGGGGCCCACATGAATTTTGGTGCTTCATCTCCTAGGGTTAGGTTTTTGGATGTCTAGGACTTTTGGCATTCCCGTTTATTGTAAAAAGGGCCTTCAGAGCCTCATTGTAATCATCTTCCTGCGAATGCGAGTAGCCGTTACATCTCTTCTTAGAGATAAGCTGCCACCATTCTAGCGAGTCTTTCACTCTGTATTTTTACAGTCTCTGTACATTTCTCTGATTAATAGAAATCGTGTATTACTATATATATGTGTTTATGGTTGCATCTCTGATACATTTCTGTTATATTATTAAATATCTGCAATATCTCTGTGCATTTCTTTATTATATCTCCGCTCTCATTTCGTGCCGAAAATAATCTGGATCATCTTAAGACACCCACCACCTTGCCTAGATACAATTTGAAGCAAAAGTTAAAGGACCAAGTGTTGTTTAACTCCTGGAAGACCATATTTGAAGATGCCCAAGAAACCCAGGAACTTGCTACCAAAGCTTGCAATAGACTTTAGAATTAAAATCATGGAAAAGTTAGATGAAGCAGCCCAAAGTGAATTAAGAATCAAGAAGGTAGAATAAAACCGAGACCTTGACAATCAAGCAATTGATTAGATCAAATAGGTCAACAAAGACATCTTGAATGAATACTTGATAAAACTGATCAAACTAATTACTTCTACAAAGGATTATCTTAAAAGAATTCGTCAGGATATGAAAAGAGGAGTAGTTGCCAGCATATGTGATGGTGAGATACATGTGGAAATGATGTAGCTAAACAGAGTAGAGGAAGTCCCGAACAACTACGAATTGTGGAAAACCTACATAGATAACATGGCATCCAAGAAAGCCTCATAACTTTTGTATAATGCATGTTTCTCCATAGAATATGAATTGTACACATAATATGAGAATATGTAACGATAAGGTGTAACTATCATATGAAATGATGACAGTTACATATAATGTAAAGAGACTCTCTTGTTTTATAAAAGAGAGCTCTATAGAAGATAGAGGGACTTTTTCTCGTTGTCTATATTGGATGATACTATTATCTCTAATTGAATAAAGAGCAAAAGGAAATTTTGGGAGTCATGACCATTGGCAAATATGTATGGGACTACTCTACATATGTTTTTGACTTATAGGGTTCTTGAATTCTTGTAATGTGAACTAATTCTATGCATAGTACTTGAGATGCTTATGCTTTTGTGATTTCTAGTAGATATAGGGTTAATGTTATGGGTTTACTCTACAACTATTTGTGAGATGATATATGGATTTATTGTTTTAATCTATCATTGATTGTTATGAACTAATTCTAGTGTCAATAATAATATCTCATGTTGTATCTCACTCTTTAGACTTGCTACCGATCAAGATAGGATATAATAAAGTAGGATTAGACTAGAGTAGTTTTAATTCATTCGTAGAGAGTTTAATTCTAGTTATAATTTTGTGGAGGAGAATTTTGTCCTTGTATTATTAATTATAAATCCTTAAGTGGAAACCGAGACCATATATTGCTCGGAGGTTTCGTCCCAAATGAAAGTAGGTCTAATTAGGACCTGCCATCAGGCATTTTCCCTTACCTACTTGACAGACCATTTGGACTCGTCAACAGGTTGGGTGGAGAATTGTTGACACTCACTCAATTGCCTTGGAACTCAACTTTTGAATAAGGTAAGTTCTTATTCTAATTACTTGTCATGAAATAATTGTTTTTATGTTGGAGAATATAAAGTTTTTATTTACAATGAGAAACTACTATGAAATTTATTGTAGGTGTTAATGGGTAAAATCCCCGTTTGAAATTAATTAGTTTGCAAATTGTGTATGGAAATGCATTGGAAAACCATATAAAGTAAGTGTTTGACAAAAGAACTATATTGAGAAATGGGTCCTTAAGTTGATAACATAGAAATTATTGCCTCAAAGAATTTATTTACTTGAGTTGTTGAGAAGTTCCTCTTTGAAAAATGGAAGTCTAGAGCTCAATAAGGCTACTAGAAAGGATCATTTCCTTTTATCATTTATTAACCAATTATTAGATTCCTCGTATGTGAAAAATTAATTCTCCTTTATAGATGGTCTTAGTGGGTATAATAAAATCAAATCAGCCTAGAGGACCAAGATTACACAACATTCATGTTTCCCTGGAGGACCTTTGCTTACATGGCACTCCCATTTTGCACTTGCTACCTTTCAAAGAGTTGTTCTAAGTATTTTCTAAAATCTAGTTTGTGATAATGTGGAAATATACATGGATGACTTCATTACTTATGGAAACACATTCCAAGAAGCATTAACAAATATATAAATTGTCCTCAAATATTACCAAGAAATGAACCTATCCCTAAGTAATGAAAAGTGGTTCATGCTTATGAATGAGGGTATAGTTCTAGGGCATCACATTTTTCCTAGTGGTATTGAGGTAGATCCAAGTAAAGTAGCCATCATTCATCAACTTCCAACACCTAAAAAACAAAAGGGTGTTAGAAGCTTCATAGGCCATGTAGGAAATTATAGAAAGTTTATCAAAGATTTTAGTAAACTAGTAGCTTATTTGTTTACTCTCTTATCCAAGAATTAGAATTGTAAGGTTCAATATATTCTCAAAAAATCATCTGAGAATATAAAAGAAAAAATAATGATAGCCCATGTTTTACAGGGCCCTAAATGGGATATGCCATATCACATTCACATTAATGCCTATGATAGAACATTAGGATCAATCCTTAGACAACAATAATTTAAAGCGTCATTTGCCATCTACGACATCGATAAAAATCTATCAGGAGAAGAACTCAATTAAATAGTCACAAAGAAAGAGTATCTTGTTGTAGCTTATGCAATAAATAAGTTTAGATGTTATGTCACAAGTTATCCAGTAATATATGTGCGAACTAACCATTCAACAATCAGATATTTAATGAGTCAAATGGTAGTGAATGCAAGGATCATTAGATGGTTTCTATTATTGCAAGAATTTGACCTAACCATACTTGATTAACCTATAAAACAAAATGTTGTTGCATTTTTTTTAATCTAGACTATCAAACAATGCATAATAGGAATTTGTTGATGATTCTTTTCCAGATGAGAACCTATTTGCAATCTTAGTGCAAACCCAATGGTTTGCTGACATAACAAATTATCTAGATACAAGAAAATTTCTTAGCCCTCTTCTTATAGAGAACGATGCAATATTGTTAGAAAAAGTGCCACATACACATGGATCTGAGGTTCCCTATTCAAATTTGGGCCAGACTACTTACTGTATCACCGCATCAAGGAAGATAAAGTACATGACATCCTACATGCCTACCATGGTGAACCATGTGGGAGCCAATTCACTACAAATATGACATCCTACAAAGTTCTTCAAGCAGGGTAGTACTAGCCAACACTTCACAAAGACACTAAAGAATATGTATCACACTGTGATGAATGACAAAGAATGAGGAAGCCTACAAAAATGCGTGAGATGCCAATATAAGTGTAGATATCAATGGAACCATTTCAAAAGAAGGCCTCGCAAATTTTAAGGCCTATTGACCAACCATCTAATCAAAAGGAGCACATACTAGTTTGTACATACTACTTAACAAAATGAGCAGAAGTAAAGTCAATGAAAAATGCTAAAGAGGAGAAGTTGGCATAATTTCTATATGAAAATATATTTACAAGTTTTGGAGTGCCTATAGAGATTGTAACATATCAAGGACCTCAGCTACCTCCAACCCCATTGAAAATGTGGACCCGTACAAGATTTGTCAAAGGAAGTCAACTACTTATCACCCCCAATCAAATGGGCAAGTAGAGGTCATAAACCAAGAATTATAAAATATCTAGACAAAGACAATAAAGAAGCGTAGAAAAGATTGGGAAACAAGTTAACGAAAGTGGTTTGGGCACATAAATACATGGAAGACAACCACAAGGTTTACACCCTATGAGTTGGTTTATATAAAGGTGGTTATGCTTCCAACTAAATGTGAAAGTCAAACACTCAAGGCAACTCTAGAGCTAGGACTGGATCTCTATGAAGCATAGTAAGAGAGGATACAATAACACATTGATTGGATGAGTACATACAAAAATCTTTATTTCACACTAAAATAATACAACAACAAAGAATAAGGTGGCATGACAAGCACATCAAGACAAAAATGTTCAAAACAAGAAAATCAAACCTTACTCTATGATTTAAGATTTAAGGATTTCAAGGGGAAGTTAAGAACAAGATGGATGAGGACTTGTCCAATTAACACTTGCTATGACAATTTAATAGTAAAGATAATAATAATCAATGAAAAAAAATTACCTCATTTGGTCGATGGATACAAACTTACGCTCTACAAGAAGCCATTGTCAAAGAGGAATTTACTTTCTAGCTTAGGGACATCACGTGAATCTTATTGAAAGTAGAAATACTTTCAAATCAGACTAATCATGTTATTAAAAAAGAAAAAGAAAAAGAATCCTATAATCCAAACCTCTTATGAGGTATCCACACACACACACGATGCATCTAGGATAGATATTCACTTAAAAACCTCCCCTAAGGTAAGTCTTCAAAACCTCCCCTAAGGCAAGTCTTCATCTATAGAAATAACACACACACACACACACACACGAGGCATCTAGGATAGATCTTCACTTGAAAAACTCCCCTAAGGCAAGTCTTCATATGCAAAAATAACACACACACACACACACTGGAGGCATCTAGGATAGATCTTCACTTGAAAACCTCCCCTAAGGCAACTCTTCATTTGTAGAAATAACACACACACACAAAAAAAATTGCATGTGTTGCTCACTCTCTCCCAAGTGATCTTGTATATAAGTTGTAAACATTTAATATGGGAGGGTGGGGGGGGGGGAGGGGGTGTTCCAAGCATGAAGACATGCCTCTCAAAGAAAGGGAAATACATATTTTTGAAAAATTTACATCACCATCAGCAATCATTGCACATGGAGATCAAAGGTATACAATACTACATTTAGTGGGTTTGTTGAAGATCTACTTCATTTAAAAATTCATACAACAATATTCAAATATCAAGACAAAAGTGCTATGATTGCAAACTAAACAGCCTAAAAAGCACAGTTACAAACATTCAAGGAATCATTATTACCTTATGCTATCAAAATGGAGCACAATATAGAAGAAATTTTGATTCCCAAAGTATTCAACGAATGAAAATATGGATCCATGTCCAAAAGAGTCCATTTTTCATTCCTCATACATACTATTACATTACTCATATATTTCATACATTCCATATATCCATTCATACCATATGTTTCACCATATCATACCTATTTTGACACTTGCCATACCTATATACACTCTTACATACCCCATTCATCCATAACTCCCATCATTTACACTTTACTCCAATCATCAGAACATATCTCAACCCATGCAAGAACTTCTACATAGGTCTACAAAAGTTTCCACCTACAACACTCCAATACAAGCAATTCTACAAAGGTTTACAAAAGTATCGACCTACAACCAAAGGTCACCACATCAAAATGTCAAATCAAGGTTACTCAAAGAAGATGAGAGCACATTATCAACATGTTATGACATGGCCATTGCTTGTCATCATTCCAACTCAAATTTTGAATTTCTACAAGCTAACCTTGATGTCATATCCTGCAGTTTTTTAGTTCATACTTGAACGTAAAGAAATAGGGAGCTAACTTGTTCTTCTCCTAGATGGTTTGACATCCACAGTCTAAAGATTGACCATTGTGCCAAGTAGAAACATATTGAGCTACAAAGGATAAAGGAAAAACTCAAAGAGAGAGGGATCTCCAAGACTAAACTAGAGGAAAACAAGGTAAGAAACCCACATTATTTTCTCCCTTCAAGCAAATTAAGTGACCATTTGATCCAGATTTTATGAGCAGAACGAAATGAATACAGATTATTATCAAAATATGCTTAACACAAAATAACAGATATACAGTAAAATTGGTTTCTATTCAATAAGAAAATAAGCTGAAACTGTAAAATGTAGCAAAAAACAAGCTTGCTAGAATGGTGGCAGCTTATCTCTGAGAAGAGATGTGACCATTGCGCTCATTCTCAAGAAGATGATTACAATGAGGCTTTGAAGGCCTTTTTATAATAAACAAGAATGTCAAAAACCCTAGACATCCAAAAACCTAACACTAGGAGATGAAGCGCCAAAAGTCATGTGGGCCCTGTTTGTGTAAGTTAGTACATCAACTTCTTAGGGTTGTAACTTTTGCATATGATCTTCGTTTTAGGTGCACGATAGCCCGTTGGAAAGGTCTATCCGAGGACTACACATGTTGTCATTAGATGTTGACTTAACCCATATTTTGATTGTGGCGAGACCTAAAAATGTTGTTTAGGGCATTAAAACGACCCCGAAAGTCAAGGACCCGAAAACTAGGAAAAAACTGCCAAAACTAGCTAGTTGGAATAGGTGGGAGGCCACCGACATCCATCTGGATCACTATTGGATTGGATAGTAGTGTTGTTATGAAGTGATTTTGAGCTTATATTTTCTTACTTCAAGTCTAAATTCTTACTAGAAGGTATCAAAAGTTGCAATGTAATTTTATCTTTTAAAAATATATTAGTGAGCTCAAGCAAGATAAGGGTTGTCACAGTTTGGAATATAGGGGCATTGTCATAATAAACAACAATAGGAGTGGGATTTAATAAGAGAGAACCCACAAACACTTTAATGTTTACAACAATCCTAAAGTGGTTGAGACATTCCAAGAGGCTAAATGGCTCAATCATTTTCATGGATTATAGGGCTTTGATGATGATATTGTTGATATTTTGGTAGTTGCGGGAGGTATCAACCTCCATGTGTAACCTCAGACTAGATTAAAATATTTTGGAAGCTAGAGAAACCCTAAATAGATGCGTAAAAACCCTAGAAGACAAGTCGACTCAGTAAAATAATTAATTTTAAAGTATTAGCCTATAGAAGGAGAAGTCGACCTAGACAAGTGACAAAGAGCACTATAAATAGAGGGCGCTTGAGCTCATGCGGAGACTCACTCACTCACAAGATCATACAAGACAAGTAGTGCACAATTCTAGAGGAGGAGTGCAACAACAATGATTGCAACTGGGTATTAGTCTTGGTCTATGGTTTTTGGGACTTTTTGCTTGGTGTGATATTTTGGAGAAAGGTTTGCTCTCTCTTGGTTATCTGTTGGATCTAGTGCTTCTTCCAGAATCATTTTATTTGTCAATGGTTACGGTGCTTGGGGGTGGATGCGTGCCTATGGTTGGGTGACATTATTGTGATATTGTCTATGGTGAAATGAGCACATTGAATATTTTAATAGGTTATGGGCCCACACTACCTTAAGACAGTCTAGTTGCTGGAAGGTAGATCGATAGTTCCTTGGAAACCTCGTTCTAGCACCAGTTCCAGCTGCAGTTAGGGTTTCTGATTTTGTAGCTGCAACAAACCCTAACCTAGCTTGTTGGGCACTTCAAGTGAAGCATTTGGCATAATTCTTGGACATTCTAGTGTGCCTTAGCCTAGTGCACCTCTTGGTATCTTCAGCTAGCAAAAACGTCAAGGTTGATTTTTTGGGTCAAATTCAAAGGCAGTCATGATTTACTCCATGAAGACAAAAAACAAGCTAGAAGGAGATTCAAACTTCAAAGCATGGAAGAAACGGATTTACCTCATCCTTGCCAAGAACAAAGTTCTAGATATCATGAAGGACAAGATCATGGAACCATAATTTGAAGCAGGAAAATGGAATGTTGCAGCAATGGAGAAGTTTAAGGACAATGACATCAATGTTATGAGTACCATTGTGGACTCTGTCAAAGATCACTTGATACCCTACATATCAAATCTTGACTCATAGAAGAATATGTACGATGCCCTAACTAACCTTTTTGCAGTCAGAAATATTGGATAAGTGATGCGTTTGAAGAATGAGATTCGTGAAATATTGGATTGTAGCCTCATATTTAGTGAGGATTTCTCAGTTGAGATATCAACTACAAGCTATTGAAGAAGTTATTCCAAAAAAGGAAATTGTGAATATAGCACTTAATAGTATTTCTAGATCATGGGATGCATTTGCTACAAGCATGAACACAATGAAGGATTTTCCAACACTTGAAGAACTTTGGACCTGTTGCTCACAAGAAGAGACAAGGATCAACTCAAAGGGAAGATCTCAAAAGGAAGAGGATGCAACAAATTTCAAGAGACATGAAGGTAAGAAAAGATTTGGCTCAAGAAATAAATTCAATTATAAGAAGGATATGTCAAAGGTGCAATGTTTTGAATGCCATGAATATGGCCACTACAAAAGGGATTGTCCCAAATTATCCAAGAAAAGGGAGGAAGAACACCATGTGTCAGTTGTTAATGATGAAGTACCTTCAAAGAAAGCCAAGCATGAAGAAACAAATTTCTTCTACTAATCAACTCTTACAGGATCTCTTAAAGACACCATGTGACTAATCAAAAGTGAAACTTGGAGACAAGAACTCTTATGTAGTAAAGGGAATTGGAATCAGGTAACAATGTTCATCCTAACAATGTTTTATATGTTCATGATTTGAAAAATAATTTAGTATCTATTTCTTGCTTGGAAGACAAAGGAGATAGAATAGCCTTTGTCAATGGAAAATTTCTTGTATGGTCTAAAGATTAAAAAATAGAAGATGCTATAGTTATTGGGATTCATGAAGGAAGATTGTGTGAGATACTAGGTCATAATGCTCAAGCTCTTGTACATGATGAACTCAATCCTAGTGAGTTATGACATAGAAGGTATGCTCACCTTAATTATCAAGCATTTCCATCTATAAAACAGATGGTTGAAGGCATACCAGAACTACAGTCAATACACGAAGAAGTTTGCAGAGGATGTGCACTTGGGAAGAATATTAAGAAGTCATTCCCAAGCAGTGAGAATAGATCCAAGGATATGTTGGATCTGATACACTCAGATGTATGTGGTCCTATACCAATGAAGTCTCTAGGAGTTTCTCTTTACTATGTAACGTTCATAGATGACTTCTCAAGAAATACCTAGATGTATCTGTTAAAGACGAAAGATGAAGTATTTAGCAAATTTCAAGAATTCAAAATTGAAGTGAAAAACCTGACAGACAAGAAAGAATGGAAGGAAGCTATGAATATCATTCTATCATGAAAAATGATGTATGGGAAATTGTTCTTAGACCCGAAGGAAAGTCTATAGTCACTTCAAAATGGATTTACAGGATAAAGTATGCAGTAGATGGGAGTATCGATAAATATAAGGCAATATTTGTAGCTAGAGGGTTCTCCCAACAGGAGGGAGAAGACTATGATGAGATGTTTGCTCCAGTTGCCAGATATACCTCTATTAGAGCCATCATATCTCTTACAACATCCATGGGTTGGATTTTACATCAGGTGGATGTAAAGACCACTTTTCTCAATGGAGTAATTGAGGAAGAAATATACATAGAGCAACCTCAAGGTTTTGAGGTACACCCAAGAGAAACTCATGTAT